>OZ010607.1:76739942-76769942 GCA_963932145.1 Acanthosepion lycidas | reverse complement strand
TAAATAAAATCAGACTCCCTACTCAAATATGGTTATCCATTCAAAATAATGTGAAATACAGAGAGAATGAGTATAGTTTTCTACAATGTAAGTGGTATAGCGCGTCCTAGTCGTGAAGGTTAGACCCGGTAGAACCAAGAGATACATTTAGTCCGAGTACTTTCCACGGAAGCAACGATAGAACAATGAGAGATTCGCCATATTCCGCCGGAGATAGAGAGAGGGAGGGTATTTGTTGGTTGGTTGGTGGAAAATAATTCACCTCCTAAAAGGCCACGGAGACCCTTTTGAACTCTGGAAGGTGAGGACTGGACAGCTGCCGGTCAAATAAGACAACAGTGCGCCATTTCTACTTGTTCTTCGTAGATGGTAGAGTGAGGTATTTATTGGAGCCTATCATTTTATCTGCGTCTTTAGCGATATCAACTTGAAATGAAATGTTTATTGATATCTTCTATTTTTTTAAATTTCTGTCCTTTATTGCTTTGCGTCTTAGCGGCTTTATTGCCTTACTTGGGGATAAAGTTGTTTTTTTTTTAAATCCTCTTTCTTTGTTAATTTTTTAATCGTTTCCTGTCCTTAAATTACGTCTCTTCTTATATTCTTTTTTCTTCTTTCGCACTTCTCACCTGTGGAATTCTCTTCCAGCGTCTTGCTTTAGAGTCAACTTTGACCTCCAAAAAAAAATAAATGCAGTGTTAATCGTTATCTTCTTAATTTCTGTTCTTTTATAATGCTCTCTCCTTAATAAAGTTACTCTTTTCTGAAATATGTTCGTCTTAGTGGCTTTATTGTCTTCCTTGGGGGGAAATGATTAAATTAAAAATAAAAGAATCAGCATTTAAAATCAAATACATATCCCATTTCGTTCTAGAAACCGTCGCTTCTCCGGCGTGGTAGCACCTGTTAGGGTCCCAGCTATAAGAAGTTGTTGACATCCAAACAAAATAAAACAAAAAAAATGTAAGTATAAAAATATCTATTTATATTAAAAAATTCCAACAACACATATTTATAGTAAAATGACCAACAACAGAATTTTAAATCAAAATGACCAACAACAGAATTTTAAATCAAAATGACCAACAATACATTTTATCTTCAATTGACGGCATAAAATGGCGTTCAAAATATATGTAGTTGAAGTCATAAAATTATGGTCAAAATATTTAGATTTCGGTATTACATAACCCATATAGGTGTTGATATGCCGCTAAATATAATCAACCAATCAACAATACATATTTAAACCAAAATTACCAACAATACATTTTATCTGTATTTGAAGACATAGAATTGCTCTCAAAATATATTTAGTTGAAGCCATAAAATCTTGTTCAAATTATGTAGATTTCGGCATTAAATAACCCATAGAGATATCGATATGCCGCTAAAAATATCAACCAAACAACAATGCAGTTAATATAGTTAAATCAAAATGACCAACAATAAATTTTATCTGTAGTTGAAGGCATAAAATTGTTTTCAAAATATATTTAGTTGAAGTCATAAAATTGTGTTCCAAATATTTAGATTTCGGTATTAAATAACCCATATAGATGTTGATATGCCGCTAAACAAAATCAAACAAACAACCGATATGAAAGAATAATATTTTATGTAAAAAAAGACCAACAATACATTTTATATGTACTTATTTAAAGCCATAAAGTTCTGTTCCAAATATTTAGATTTCGAGATTAAATGACCCATAGAGATGTTGATACGTCGCTAAACCAAATCAACCAACCAACAATACATACTTAATTCAAAATGATCAACAATACATATTATCTGTAGTTGGCACACAATTGCGTTCAAAATCAACCAACGAACCTCATTTCAGCTTTCAGAGTGATGGTTGCATAAACCTATAAATCAACTCCCTATAATGCGCAAATCTCTTTTGTCCTCAATTGAACTCTGAGGAGCGAGGAGTGATAATCAGTTAGCTCTATTTTGCAGCTTTGACGTGAATATATTTTTCTTACCATTGCTTTTCTTTTCTTTATTATTCTATCTCCTTAATAATGTTTTTTTTTCTTTCTTATATTCTCTCCTATGCAGTAAACCATTGCGTCTTAGCGACTTTATTTCCTTGTATGGAGTGAAATGATTTTTTTTGTTTTAAAAAAGCTATGGAATGAGAAACTTTTGTTGAAAATCGCTCTATGACAGCCGACTTCACTTGTAAAAACGTATGCACATTCAATTATAGACAGGCCAAACATTTGCGATCTTTGCAAGTGAATATCTTTTTTGTTTGGACAGAATCAACCCAAAAATCTTGAAGGACCCACGAGTGTAAACTTTCATTTTTTTTTTTTTTATGCTTACATACGTCTACATTTTGGTTGTTTGTTTTGATCACGGAGTGTGAAAGGTGAAGACGACGCAAGTTCACGCAAAATACCTCTCATCCCACAAACTTTTTCACCATTTGTTTTTTTTTTTGTTTTGTTTTTTCCACTGCACACGTTTCAGATCGCTGATGCCAAGGGACCGGCCCGTCTCTTTTTTAGCGATGGCATCACTCAGAACTTTTTTTTTCTTAAGTGTCCCAGCAACATCTTTGGTGTAATTTAATGAAGATGGGCACCAGTCAACCCTGATTAGTCGACCGGACAAGCGCGTTGCGTGTACAGAACAATTAACGGCAAGATTCTTTCCTTGTGGACTGCAAACAGAATTAGATACTTTCTTGATTTTGTTTTTCATTTCGGAGAGGTGCGGGGTAAATGAACGAAAGACAGAGAATTTCTTAAAAAACAGAAGAACATGTCTTGAAAAATATGATTTCTGAGAATATATCAGTGAAAGGACAGTGGAGAAAGATGAAAGGAAGTTGGAAAAAATTGTCATAAATTGTTCTGAACTCAATCAGAAATCGGCCACAGAGAAACAATAGCGAAACCATTTACACAAAGAGTTTCTTTATAATATAAGATATCATGGACAGGATTTATGAATAAATAAAGACAAAGACAAAAAATAAATTACTGTTAATGATTTTATATAAAATGTTATGGAATCATACATCCTTGTGCAAATTGATTGAAACAAAACGAATAATTCCGTTATTATTTACTTTTTCTCATATCAATGAAACATTCTACAGTGCACATGTTTGTCCTTCCTATGCCCATTCCACGAAGTCGTTTTTGCAGATTGACCACAGATTCTCCATTGGATTTAAATCAGGACATTTTCCAAGCCAGTCTATAGAACTTTGATAAGATCACTAGTAAGGCTTGCCAGTCTGTTCGTGCATCGTTTCAATTTCCGTACGCTTCTTTAGAGTAACGTCCATCGGAAACAATGGCAGTAGGACAACTAATCGACAGACGAGAGAATAGTGTCTGGCTGTGATAAAAATATGATACAAGAACGAATGACGCAATATTTTTCAAGGCCAAACAAATTTCATCATACAACCCGAAAATAGATTCATATTACTGCACACCACTGCAAATGAACTAATCTGAGGAAAAAACCGAAATCTATCACTCCAGTGGGTCTAAATCTGACTGTATGATGAAAGAAAGGAAACTAAAGGGGTTGTTTCAATTAATTTGCACAAGGGTGGATATGGATTAAAATCAGACGGGATGATAGAATAAAGAACAGATAGAGGAATTAAAATAGCGTAATTAATTTCCATAAAATTCTGATGAAGCTTAAACAAAATTGAAACGTTAAATTTATAAACGTTTCCTGTTTGTTCCTTATCCTATGCTAAAATGACATGGACAATTCTGTTGGCAAAGGAATATTAAACAATCATTTTACTTAATAATTTAGCCTGTAATCGTGTATGACGAGGCATTCTATTATGGACATTTAATTCGTTTTAATGATATTTACTGTAACAAAAAAAAAAAACCCCAAAAAACCCGATAAAGCATTGATAATTAGAAAGCAAAATATAAAATAATTTCAACAATCAAGCTCTCTGTCGTGCAGAAAACGAGGATTGGCAGTGACCATGAATTGAGTAGAACATTATTAATAAAATAGGGTTATTATATGAGCAAAGTAAATGCTTGTGAAATGATTTTGCTATAAAAATATATTTAAAATAGTGAGGAATATGGCCAGTAGTCAGGAATTAATGCAACCAATACTGATAGAATGGGGCTACTATACATACAATGGAAATGCATTGCCAATGATTTTGCTATAAAAAATTCATTGCAAATCAGAAGGAAAGGGATTGTCAGTGGTCAGGAATGAATGCAAGCATTACTGATAGAATAGGGATATTATATGTATAATGTAAATACATTGCCAATGATTTTACAATAAAAATGCGTTGAAAATCAGGAAGAAAGGTATTGTCATTGGCCAGGAATAAATGCAAGCATTACTGATAGAATAGGTCGATTACATGTACAATGGAAATGCATTGCCAATGATTTTGCTATAAGAATTCATTGAAAATCAGGAAGAAAGGGATTGTCAGTGGTTAGGAATGAATGCAAGCATTACTGATACAATAAGGCTATTATATGTATAATGTAAATGCATTACTAATGATTTTGCTATAAGAATCAATTGGAAATTAGGAAGAAAGGGATTGTCAGTGGTCAGGAATGCATTGCTAATGATTTTACTACGAAAAGTGAATGGAAAACTATGAATGAAGGAATTGTCAGTAGCCAGGAATTAATGAAAACAATAATTTGTTTTTCCATGTCCTTAGTTTAAGATTCGCTTCAAATATGTAACTGACAATTATCATATAGTGTTGATTCTCATGTCTACACTGTTTATTATGGAATCTATATTTATTGTTTTAATTAAAACAATCGTGTCACGAGGCCAAAAGAAAAATGGGGATAGTCTTGTTAAACAGATTCACGACCCATTCAATCATTATAATTTTCTCATTCACCACAAAAAGACAACCCTCACCTGGAAACTGTGGAGAGCCATGATCGCCTAATTCGTGAAGGGACACGGCACATAGAAGACTGAGCTTGAGAAAATGGATACCGGGACAAGCATTAGGAGAATTAACCAAAAGACAAAATCTATTAAGAACGATGAAAGACAGGAAATTGTGGAGAGCCATGATCGCCTACGTCCAGAAGGGACACGGTACATAGAAGAAGAAGAATGAGTTTGAGTAAATGGATCGCGGAAAAAGATTTGGGAGAGATAACAAAAAGACAAAATTTATTAAGAACTACAAATTGCAGGAAATTGTGGAGAGCCATGATCGTCTACGTCCTGGAAGGACACGGTACATAGAAGAAGAATGAGCTTGAGTAAATGGATTGCGTAACAAGATTTAGGAAAGATAGCAAAAAGACAAAATTTATTAAGAGCTACAAAGGACAGGAAATAGTGGAGAGCCATGATCGCCTGCGTCCTGAAACGGACACGGCACATAGAAGAAGAATGAGCTTGAGTAAATGGATGGCGGAACAAGATTTAGGAAAGATAGCAAAAAGACAAAATTTATTAAGAGCTACAAAAAAAGGAAATAGTGGAGAGCCATAATCGCTTACGTCCTGAAGGGACACGGCACATAGAAGAGAAAGATTGAGCTAGAGTAAATGGACGTGGAACAAGGTTTAGGAGAGATAGCAAAAAGACAAAATTTATGAAGTGCTGCGAAAGATAGGAAATTGTGGAGAGCATGATCTCTTACGTCCTGAAGGAACCCCTCACATAGGATTAATAAGCAGTCCCCTCCCGTATTAATATGTATTTATTTCACTGGAAGCAGACGCTAAAAACACGAGAGCATTATCGCTTCCTCCATCTTCTCTTTTTATTTCTATCATTTTTTTTTTCTTTCTCTTACTGAAACCAAACAGCGTTTTTGTCGCCTTGGGTCACGATCATAAAAGAATTGTCCTTTATTTATGGGATATTTGCAGGCCGTGTCGTACTTGATAAATGACTCAGGAACAGTCCGGATTACAAAATCATAGATAACTTCTTTTATGATTATGGCTTAAAGATTTTGTAGAAGTTTTTACACTTTATATTTAATAATACATTTGTATTGTCGACAAGAATACGTCTAATATATGCAGCAATATAATGTAGTTATTTATAATGTTGATTAATGAAGTACAGAACATTTAGGAATCATTATTTAACTTCTGAAGTTGACTTTTATTACCGAACTTCAGACAGATTAAAAGACATTTTACGTGATTGTAGGTTTCTGGAATATTAACATCGAAGCATGGATACGAAGTTGAAGAGACCCTGGAGAAAAGGGAAATAAAATAAGTAGATATATTATCTAGAACAGAATCGCTAGATATACAGATTTTTTCAACACCTGAAGCCACAAGATTAAGTAGAAGACGTGAGAAATGATTGTTGGCTAAATATCTAACAATTACGCAAAGACCTTCATTGTTTCATTATTGTAAGTGTCAACTCCTTTTCCAAAATCTTATTAAAGTAATTATATTTCACAGGAAAATAAACAAAGATGATTAAGTTTCTGCTTTTAGCATTTGCAGTGTTTTAATTTTCTTTTATTCGTTTCAATAATTCGTTATATTTTGGCCATGTTTATTAAATTTATTTGCGGCTTTCTCTTAGCCACTGCCGTTTATTTTGGGTGTGTGGGCTGGGTTTCTGCTTTTTGACAACCCAGTCTCCCATCATCAAGACATCGTGCGAATGGCTTTTACTATTAGAGGTTTTATTTTTGTTTAAAAGCAACTAATTAAAAAAAAACCCCGAAAAAAACAATAAAAACAAAACAAATTATTTACACAATGAATTTCTGTCAAATATAACAACGTTAGTTGTTCGATGAAAATATCTTTTTTGTGGGCTTTTCCTTTTTTTTTTTCGGTTTGTTTCCCAGTCTGAACGCGACTATAAAGAAAAGGGAAAATATCTAACCTCAAGGATGTGGACAAAATCAATTCTGGTTGCTGTTAAATAAATGGATTAGATTTGAGTACCATTAAAGTTAATTAGCTTCTGGAAGTAATTAATTGGGAGGTTATTAAAAAGAACCTCGTTTTTCTTACGTGAAAGCCCGTTCGAAGAATTAAGGGTACCTGCTTCTTTCTACCTTTGTGGTCTCATTAGATGAAATGTACAAGACAACTAGTTTTCTATTTCTAACCACACATGTAGGTAAAACAATAAGTCCGTGCAAAAAGAATTTAATTTAGAGAAACCAATATTTAGTTTTCGGCATAATTTCCTCCTCTCTTGTCAATACACTTGATGCAATGAAGTAGAAGCAGAGACAAATAATAATATATTTGAATCATCCTTATTTGACGTTAAATTTGTAGGCAGAAAGACGAATAGATAGATAGATAGATAGATAGATAGATAGATATAAACAGACTGATACAGACAGAGAGAGATGAACAGATTGAGATAGATAGATAGATAGATAGATAGATAGATATGAACAGACTGATAGAAAGATAGATATGAACAGACTGATAGATAGATATGAACAGACAGATACATAGATAGATATGAACAAACAGATAGATAGATAGATAGATAGATAGATATGACCAGACTGATAGATAGATATGAACAGACAGATAGATAGATAGATAGAAACAGACAGATAGATAGATAGATATGAACAGTCTGATAGATAGATATGAACAGACAGATAGATAGATAGATAGATAGATAGATAGATATGAACAGATAGATAGATATGACAGACAGACAGATAGATAGATAGATATGAACAGACTGATAGATAGATATATATGAGCAGACTGATAGAAAGATAGATATGAACAGACAGATATATAGATAGATAGATAGATATGAACAAACAGATAGATAGATAGATAGATAGATATGACTAGACTGATAGATAGATAGATATGAACAGACAGATAGATAGATAGATTGAAACAGACAGATAGATAGATAGATATGAACAGTCTGATAGATAGATAGATAGATAGATATGAACAGATAGATAGATATGAACAGACAGATAGATAGATAGATAGATAGATAGATAGATATGAGCAGACAGATAGATAGATAGATAGATATGAACAGACTGATAGATAGATAGATATGAACAGACTGATAGATAGATATATATGAGCAGACTGATAGAAAGATAGATATGAACAGACTGATAGATAGATAGATAGATATGAACAGACTGATAGATAGATAGATAGATATGAATAGACTGATAGATAGAAACAGAATGCGATAGATAGATAGATAGATAGATAGATATGAACAGACAGATAGATAGATAGAAACAGAATGCGATAGATAGATAGATAGATAGATAGATAGATATGAACAGACGAATAGATAGATAGATAGATATCTACAGACTGATAGAGACAGATAGAGATGAAGAGATTGAGATAGATAGATAGATAGATAGATAGATAGATAGATATGAACAGACTGATACAGACAGACAGATATGAACAGACTGAGATATATAAATGGATATGAACAGATTGAGATAGATAGATAGATGTGAACAGACAGACAGACAGACAGACAGAAAGACAGATAGATTGATAGATATATAGATATGAACAGACTTAGATAGATATGAATAGACCCAAACAGACAGATAGATATGATCAGATTGAGATAGATAGATAGATAGATAGATAGATATGAACAGACTGATAGATAGATAAATAGATAGATAGATAGATAGATAGATAGATATGAGCTGACTGATAGATAGATATGAACAGATAGATAGATATGAACAGATAGATAGATCGATATATATGAACAGACAGATAGATCGATATATATGAACAGACAGATAGATAGATATGAACAAACAGACAGACAGATAGATAGATAGATAGATAGATATGACCAGACTGATAGATAGATAGATATGAACAGACAGATAGATAGATAGATAGAAACAGACAGATAGATAGATAGATATGAACAGTCTGATAGATAGATATGAACAGACAGACAGACAGATAGATAGATAGATAGATAGATATGAACAGACAGATAGATAGATAGATAGATATGAACAGATAGACAGATAGATAGATAGATAGATAGATAGATAGATAGATAGATAGATATGAACAGACAGACAGATAGATAGATAGATAAGAACAGACTGGGATAGATAGATAGATAGATAAGAACAGACTGGGATAGATAGATAGATAGATAGATAGATAGATAGATAGATAGATAGATAGATAGATAAAGAACAGACTGGGATAGATAGATAGATAGATAGATAGATAGATAGATAGATAGATAGATAGATAAGAACAGACTGGGATAGATAGATAGATAGATAAAGAACAGACTGGGATAGATAGATAGATAGATTTAAACAAACTGAAGCAAATGAATTCAAAAGTGGAAATATTATTTGACACCCTTCGTTCTCTAAAATGACGTCATTTGACTAAAGTAGTCTTTTTGTTGATTGAATTATCGATATGTTGAGGTTGGGACGGGGTACATATAAAAACATGAACGTCGATCATAATTAAGTACCAAGGCTGAAGATGAGGAAACACTAAAATTTTAAAGTATTTTTCTCCGACGTGTCTGGACATGCAGCCGTGCCGATCTCATTCATTTTCACAATGCGTTTGTTTTTTTTTCTATCACTTGTTATTAAGGATCCCACATTGTGATTACAGAAGATCTGCCAAAAAAGGGGGGAATTTTTTGGTCGGCTTTTCTTTTTTTCGGTTACTTGTGCGAAGAATTGTGTATACCTCTTGAAAATCTTCTCTTCAACCGAAACGTACAATTTTCTATATTTTTTAAGCTCGCGTTTAGGTAATCCAATGTGCCAGTAGACTAAACTCAATCAAAAAGAATTTAATTTAGAGAAACAAATATTTATTTTTCGACATAAACTTCTCCCTTGTCAATGCACTTGATGCAATGGAGCAGTGATTTGTTAAGCAGCCTTAGTATAATTTATGGCGTTCTGAACTCACGCCCTTTCAATACTCCAAATTTTAAAGAACCCAACTTAATTGCAAAAAACGTAATATTGATTTTTGTATGTATTCATATTGAATCCTTTAATACGGATAATCATTTACCTATTCGTTCTATCATATATATACAGGGTGCGATGTGTCGCCATTTTATATTTTTAATTTGGCGCATGCGCGTTGATGTTTTTATTTTGTTGTCTGCACAGTATAATAGGCTCAGTTGTGTACCGTCTGTGTGAAAAACAGCACCACAACGCAATTCACTCCGGCAGAAATTTGGTACTGCTGTACTGTTTGGTATTCGCGTCGGAACTTTTCAGAGTATTTGGGTGTCAATCTGAGGACAGCGCAGATGATTCAGAAAGAGTTTAATGAGTCTAATGCTGATTACGAAGTTATGGTAGCTCGGAAATCTCACTCTGATCCGTCTAATAAGAAAAGAACTTCCGAATGTATTGATAAAGTCCTTATACTCAACAGAGAGGCGTGCATCAAGTGCCTTGAAGAGGTAGTGCTGTTCATGGTTAACTAGGTGGTTGCTGGAAGACCCTATGTCTGACAATAGGGCTGTGCACCATGCTACACAAGCAGGAGAACCCAGTCATGGCTCTCAGACAATTTCTGCGACATCACCACCACTTACATCTGGCCATATAACTCCCCAGATTGCAATCCCCTTGATTATTATGCGTGGGGCTCAGTTGAGCGAGAGATCAAAAAAATCTCCTTGTTACACGAAAGATGAACTGAAGGCAAGGATTATGGCAGCATTCTCTATCTTAATCAAATGCAGGAGATTTCGAAGTCGTCTGGTAGCCATGTTTGAAGCCAATGGCGATTTTATTGAATAAATTTACTCTTTACTATTTTAAGATATTTTTGTGTAATTTTCGTAAATATATCTGTTAAAATGAGATGTCAGTGTTATTTTCATTTTTGCGCCATTTAGACGAGAATTAATCCTTTTATCCTCAGGCGATTTTTATCAAATGAGCTCTTAACTCTGTATTTTTTTTTTTTTTTAAACAAAACCTAATGACCGGTGTATTATTATTTACAAAAATAAACAAACGTAGGAGGATACCGTAAAGTTGAAACCAAGGTAGCGGATTCAACTGACATCCTGATTTTTAAAGTTAAAAGCTCTACATGTTATTATTACTCTTTATTTGATTTTTCTCACGTGTATTGAGTACTTTTTATACCACTGTTTCCTGGTCTGATTCAACTCTGACCATTAACCTTATATATATATATATATATATATATATATATATATATATATATATATATATATATATTTTTTTTTTTTTTCAAGCGTTTCACCCCAAGCAAGGCGGGAAGCCACTAGGACGCAAGGGGTTACAGAAAATTTAGAGCAAGATCGGAGTGATAGAGGAAAGGATGAGGAAAAGGGTAGTGGATAGATCAAGGCAACTGGAGATGCCCATTGACATTACATTTGAATAGTTGGAGATTATAGCTCTCAGGGAAACTGAAATAGGGAAGTGAGTTCCACAGGCGAGAGGTGCGAGACATGAAGCTATTGGAGTAGAAGAGACGGCTACATTTAATTGTTACGACAGTGAAAGGGTGAGAGCGGGAAGCCAGCCTCGTAGGGCGCTTGAACTCATGAAGTCTGGGGACCAGCGAATGCAGCTCCTCGGAGCAATTGCCATGAAAGTATTTGTAAAACAGACAAAGAGAGGCGACGGCGCGTCTGTGAGAAAGTGACTGTAGATGAGATGCCAGAGCAGGGCCAATTATATTGCATATCCACCTCTGGAACCTATCAAGAACCACGAGGCAAACAGAAGGGGCTCCAGACCATATATTTCAGCAATACTCCATGCAAGGGCGAATTGTTGTTTTGTAGATCTGGAGGATCGATTCCGGTGAAAAATTTCCTGGCGCGGCACAGGGAGCCAACTTTCCTTGCGGTCGACGAGGCAATTGACTCAATGTATTTGTTCCATCTCAGGTCAGTCGTCAACGTGCGACCGAGCAGCCGCAAAGAGTTGCTCTCGAGAAGTTGAGCGTCAGACATTCTAATGGAGGACAGGGAAAGATCTCTGTTGTGATTAATAGAGAGCAGTTTTGATATATATATATATATATATATATATATATATATATATATATATATATATATATATATATATATATATATTCCCTACGTCTCGTAGTATCATGAGCAACGCAATCTTCAGGTGCTGAGTATAGACTGACCGTTATATAATTTAAATGTTTTAAAAATATCTAGTTATTGCAATGTTGGCGAAGATATATATTTTACTGGGATTACAGTTTTTTAAAAAAATATTAACTTTTTGTTTCTGCTCGTAACACGTGCAAACATGTCTTCAAAGAAGCGAAGTTACTGATTGCTAACAAAATGAAACAACATGTAGCATCTCGTAAGTTCGGTTCAAAAGATTACTGGTGGCTGTGCAAGAGTGTGCTGAACAACAGAAAATTCTCAATCCCTCCTCTTTTCAATCAATTCGATGTCCTGACATGTACAGCAGATAAGGTTGAATGCTTTGCTCGGAAATTCTCTTCCAACTCAACAGTCGAATCAAATTGGAGTACCTACACCTGATTTCGCTCCTAGAAAAGAGGCTCTACTGATTGATATACGTATAACCCCATCACTAGTCTTGGACAACATTTCTAAATTAAACTCCAATAAGGCAAGAAGAGGTGACAGGATCCCAGTCGTCGTGCTAAAGATATATGTTCCTGAGCTAGCGCCAGTTCTCTCTAAAAGTTACAGCTATTGCCTCTATTCTTCTTGCTTTCCTGATTGTTTGAAGTCTTTCTCAGCAGTTCCTTTTGGCCAGATATCACTCTATCAGCCTCCTACCGCTTTTCGAGGCTTTAATCAATGCTGAAAGTGTTAAACATCTTACCTCTCACGACTTACTCTCTGACAATCAATATGGCTACCGTTTTGCCAGACCTACCGTTGATATGCTAACGGCCATGACTGAAAATGACTAAATATGTATATGATATATATATATATGAATATGCCATGACTGAATATGACTGAATATGTATATCAAGCTCTTGATCATAACGACGAAGCTCGAGCTATGGCTCTAGACATCTCGAAATAAAGAAAAAAAATTTAAAATTTAAGTTAAATTAAAAATAAAACCTTTTTAAAAATGAATATTAAAACAAAATATTTAAAATAACATAATTGAAGAAGAGTGAAAAGAATTATTTGAAAAAAAAAATTAATATTTATTTATTTATTCAAATACTAACGCTGTGCCATTGCTACTTCCACACACACACACACACACACATATATATATTTCAATTAAAAGGTGCAATTATAATTTATAAATTCATGAATCATTCATACAAAAAACAGATATAGAGGTTAATGATTTAAATGGCGAGAATACATCATCGCAAACAATATAAATAAGATACATCAACCCCGAACCTGTATATGAATGATATGATCCCTGTTTATAAATTCCAGTCTTTTTAATTTTTTACAAGCTTTCGTCTGTTCCTACAGACATCATCAGGTATGGAAGTAGATTTGTTCTTGTTTTTTACTTTTCGGTAATAAGAGGACAACGAAAATAGAGATGTAATCCGAAAAAATGCTATGAGAAATGTGTTATTATTTTGGAACGTGCGGTCGCAACGCTGAGTTTGAATTTTAAATTTTAAGGTTGTGCGTTTTTGTACAAATATAGTAATAAGAGAATTCTTTTTTACTGGTAGATTTTCCGTCAATGTGGCATAAACTATATTGTTCAATAATTACAGAAATGTCACACTTATTATCCGAAAGTTGCACGTTGGATCAGTTATTTTAATTTTATTTAAAAGGTGCAATTATAATTTATAAATTCATGAATCATTCGTACAAAAACAAATATAGAGGTTAATGATTTAAATGGCGAGAATACATCGTCGCAAACAATTTCAATAAGTTACACTAACCCCGAACCTGTATATAAATGATATGATCCCTGTTTATAAATTCCAGTTGCATAATGTCTTTTTGAATTTTTACAAGCTTTCGTCTGTTCCTACAGACATCCTTAGGTATGGAAATAGATTTTGTTCTTGTTTTTATATTTATATATTTTTTTGTATGAATGATTCATAAATTCATATATATATATATATATATATATATATATATATATATATACCGTGAGAATATTTCGCGGCACAGTTAAGGTTGAGAATCACTGCCCTTGTGGTTAATATGCCGCTAAACAAAATCAACCAACGATAGGACTGAGTACAGACTTGGTTTTTAAGCAAATGTTCAGCCATCGCAGAACCTGATACATTGACGTGCTGATGGAAATTGTCCACTTTTCCCTTGCGAATATTGACTAGTACGTGTTGGCCGATCCGGGTTTCTAACCTTTGACCCGTACTACCTAAAATGTCAGCATCGCACTGACAAATAGTATTTCTTAAACTACATAATTAATATGGTGGGTAAACAGAACATCATTACGAATGTTATTACTAGATTCGAACCTGTGTCCACCGTTTGCAGGAGAAACCGCTGCCTGATCCAGGGTGCTTTCACCTCTCGGCTACAGAGATCCTAACAGTCAAACAAGGTTCTATTTGTCTTAATGCGCGTTTCCTTTTTGAGATTTTCCTGAAAACACCATATGTGCACAGTTTCGTATCCGAATGTAAACAAAGCAATTCCTAAAGAATTAATGGATTTTTATCTTTAATCCTACATATTACTTCAAGTGTTATTTTTAGGGGATAACCGTATTTGACTAGAACGCCCTGTTTTAAAATACAAATAGAACATTGCTTGTTTGTAAAGGTCTCCGTGGCTGAGCTGTCTAAAGCACACTGGATGAGAGAGAGGGCATATTTTCATTATTAAATTTTCTCAAATGAATCCGGTAGACGAAACTGTTTCAAATTCGGGGTCTTCTACTCAAATACGGGGTCTTCTACCCAAATTCGGGGTCTTCTACTCAAATTCGGGTAACCACTAAAAATAGAGGTGGAAGTGATATTAAAGCCATTAAAATAGACATGTTCAAATACTTTTAATTATAAATAAAAAAAAAAACAAAACATGAAATATATAGTGGTAACAAAAAATATATTAATTTTAATACGAAAATCCAACAATTAAAAAACAGCTAAACCGGTTTTCCGGTCCTTTCTAATCGAAGCAAAAATCTAGAACAAAAATTTGAACAGCGATTAAAACAATTATATAGCCCAAGATTAATTTTACATAAAAGAAATATGACAGTATAGTCTAATTACCTTTAAAAGCACCAACCCCTCATTCTCCTTACAGAGAGACGGCTGGTAGGGCTTAATATAGACTGATTTCGAAACTTTCAAGTTATGATTTGGGACATAACAACTTTATTATTATTTTCTTTAAGACCTAAACCATTTGACTGAATTATTATTATCTGAATGAACACGTAACTTGGTCTCGACTATGTCCACCGAGAGCAGACCGGCTCAATTGAAGCCGATTTTCTTTTTCACCTACGTGTTTGCTGATGACACTCGCATATACATAGCCACACATACATACAGGCGTATACATATCAGAAAATTTCCCCCCTCTACTACTCACACATGATCAAACACAAATAAAGCATAAATAAATCCACTTTTAAAAAAAATAAACCAGTTTGTCTGAAGATAATGAAAGCGTGAAACCAAACCCAGCGTTAAAAACTACTATCCATGAAATCGCATATATATATATATATATATATATATATATATATATATATATATATATATATATATATATATATATATATATATATATATATATATATATATATATTTATATATATATATATATATATATATATATATATTATATATATATATATATATATATATATATATATATATAAATATATGTAGAGTGTCCATAAAGTTCGTGTGCACTTTAAAAATTTATAACTTTATTTGTATTTGAATTAGAAATAATCTGTAAAAAATGTTATAAAGTTTAATGTACCTAGTTTTAAGTATAGCTAAAATAACTAATTTGATTTCAGGCATTACTGTAAATCAGTTGGCAAATATGTTTCGTAAGCTGCAAAATCGTATTACCCTTTCTATTGCTAATGGTGGAGGACATGTGGAAACTTAAATAAGATTTCAATAAAACCTTAAACAAATATAGATTTACTTCTTTCTAATCCTTTCTACAAATTGTTTCTATCGTAAATACAAATAAAGTTATAAATTTTTTAAAGTGCACATGAACTTTATGGACACACTGTAAATAAACACACAAATACACACGCACACACACACACACATATATATATATATATATATATATATATATATACATACATATGTCTATATATATATATATATATATATATATATATATATATATATATATATATATATATATATATATATATATATATATATATATATATATATGTAGATAAATACCCAGATCAATTCTGTGGACAAGACAGATTGGTATAAAATGACAAATTAATGTATACCAATCTGTTTTGTCCACAGAATTGATCTGGGAATTTATCTATATTGTTGACATGGAAAAAAAAATCTCTTACTATAAAGGTAATTTACATTAACCAGAAAAAAAGGCTTAGACAGAAGCGTCTATCTTTTTAAATTTGGATTTTTTAGTGTAACTATAACAACAAAAACATTTCGATTTCATTTTTGCCTTGAAAAAGTCGGAAGACGAAACGCGTCGGCAAAATCTAAGATCTTTTTTCCAATTGTCATATATATATATATATATATATATATATATATATGAAAGATATTGTTTAATGGAGACATGTCTATTTTCTAAAATCAGTATTTCTTCTCAGGGAATTTTGAATTCCGTAGTTAATAATCTTTACCAAGATTAAGGGGTCGTCAGCGATCTCAGATCTTAAACAATTATAAATTGAAATCTTGTTTCCAAAATTGTCTTTAGTTTTTCGACATATTTTCAACAAACTATTTTACCATAATTGAATTCTTGATAAAATCCAGTTCGATTTGCTTTCTTACGGATATTTTTTATTTTGTATTTTTTTTGTATTTTTTTTTTATTTGTTTTTTGTTGCGGGGAAATTCGTTGTTAATAATTTCTTCTATTTTTGCATTGTTTATTGACTTCCTTTTCGCAATTCACGCAAGATTCGTAGAATGTTGCTAAAAAGGGGAACTTACTGACGTGCGCAGCCGTTTTTTTTATGTGTAAGCGCCAAATGTTTGCTTAACAGGCTGGGAAAATAATGGAAGAAAGAACGTAATTTCGTGAAAAGGAAGACAGCGAATCGGCAAATGGAAATATACGAGACAAAGAAGAAAAAGGATGAGAATAGAAAGAAAGTAAGAAGAAAAGAAAGAAAGAAATGAAAATGAGAAAAGCAAGGGAAATAAAGGGAAGTATTGGAAGAGAGTGGCAAATATGAAAAAGTAAGAAAGAAAAAAAGTTATTGCAGGTAGATGTAGACGAAGAAAAGAGAGATGATGGCGGATAAAACATAGGAGGAGGCACAGAATAAGAAGAAAGAGAGGAAGGAGAATAAGTAAGAGGAAGGTGAAGAGGAAAAGAAGATGGAGGTGGAAGAAGAAATGGGAAAGGAAGAAGAAAAAAGTCGAAAAAAGGTAACAAGCAGAACAACCAGAGGACGTCGAGAAGGTGGAGGAGGAAGAAGAAGAAGAAGAAGAAGAAGAAGAAGAAGAAGAAGAAGAAGAAGAAGAAGAAGAAGAAGAAGAAAGAGATTTAAACAAGAAGGAGTAGTAAAAAGAGAAGCCATAGGATGGAGAAGAAGAAGTAGAAGAAGAAAAGAAGAAGAAGAAGAATGAGAAGAAGAAGAATTTGAAGTAGAAAAAAGGGGATTTAACCAAGAACGGGTAGCAAAAAGAGAAGCCAGAGGATAGATCTGAAAGAAGAAGAAGAAGAAGAAGAAGAAGAAGAAGAAGAAGAAGAAAGAGATTTAACCAAGAAAGAGTAATAAAAAGAGAAGCCATAGGATGGAGAAGAAGAAGAAGAAGAAGAAGAAGAAGAAGAAGAAGAAGTATTTGAAGTAGAAAAGAAGGGGATTTTATCAAGAGCGTGTAGCAAAAAGAGAAGGCAGAGGATAGATCTGAAAGAAGAAGAAGAAGAAGAAGAAGAAGAAGAAGAAGAAGAAGATTGTTATTTTCTAGCTTGGAACAGTTACGATCAAAAAGCAGCAATGAATTGCAAATCAAAGAAGATCGATATCCTGAAAATAGCTGTTCAATGGCAAATCGCTAAAATACTGCGGAATTTTCCTGATATATTATTGAAATTTGCTATCAACTTTATTTTTTGTCAAAGATCAGCGGATAAACAGAATTAATAAATAATAATAATAATAATAATAATAATAATAATAATAATAATAATAATAATGTTTGAAAATTGTTCAAATAACTATCAAATTACAGGGATTTAAATTTACAAATATGGCACACGAAGGCAGTAATACTTCTTGCTGTGGTTGGAGCCCTCGGGTTGAATGTAAAAGATTCCTATTGACTAATTGCAGGCATTCCTGTTAGCGCATGCTTAAAGAAATATACAAAATTGTACTCACATGTACAGCTCACAGCTTAAAAAGTACTTTATATATGCAAAATATGTGGGATATTTTTACAAAACTGATCAGTTGAAAATGTCATGATGCCATTTCTAACCTTAGGTCTTTCGTTGGGACCTGACAATAATAATAATAATAATAATAATAATAATAATAATAATAATAATAATTGTCAGTACACGAAGTAGGCGATAATATAATATAGCAAAGCGGAGAAATTTACCAACCAATATGTTGCTTTTGTGGTTAGGTCGCTCGGGACTATATGCCAGAGTCATTTTGTTTTATAAAAATGGTCATTGGAAAATGTCATGAAGCCATTTCTTACCTTATATCTCTGGTTGGGACCCGGAAGGAAATGTGTATACAACAGAAATCAAAGGAAATAAAAGTGTTCATCTATGAGAATGATTCATTTTGCCTTCCTCGGTTTAACGTTTTCCACTGAAACAAAAGTGCTATCACTTACTAGACAATTCTCCTATGGAACCTGAGAGCCATAGTTTGGACTCGGCTTTACAGGATACAAAACAGTGAATATAGCACACACACACACACACACACACATAATAATAATAATAATAATAATAATAATAATAATAATAACAATAATAATAATAATGTCAAAGAAATTGAAAAAATCAAAAATACACCGACTTCCACCGTGAAGTTGGAAGAATGTGGGACGTTCAGCTTACTATTGTCCTAATTGTCAACTGGAGGTTGGGGTCTGTAACACTGAACTTCGAAATAAGGAAAGATAACTTGGAAACGATAACATCACTTTAGAAGTCTGGGTTGCTTAACCCTGCCATTATTGTGTGAAAATTATCACCTCTGTTAGGTTATATGAGTTGATGAAGAAAACAATAATTTAAGATTGCCAGTTATCATTGGAGAATTGGGGTCTGTATCACAAATCTTAATATCCTAAATTAAGGAAATTGAAATAAAGCTTAGTAACCCTTCACTTTAGTTGTCTGAGTTGATTGACACTGCAATTATTCTGTGTAAACTGTGATCTATTTGAGGTTATATGACTTGATGTAGAACATCATAACGCAAGATCTGAAGTTCAGCTTTAGGATCTTACCGACACACCAAAAGGTGAAGCCTAGTGTCCCATCGCTTCAGAAGTCCGCGTTGCTTGACACCACAATTATTATGCTATTAGTTTGAGGTTATATGAATCGATGAAGAACACAATAATGCAGGGATCTCTATTTAACATTGGAGTGTAGCGATCCATACTACCAAATCTAAAATCCTACACTAAGAAAATCGAAATAAAGCCTACTATCTCATCGCTTCAGAAGTCCGCGTTGCTTGACACTGCAATTATTCTGTGTAAAGTGTGATCTGTTTGAGGTTATATGACTTGATGCAAAACACCCATAATGCAATATCCCCGATAGGAAACGAGAAATTGTACGAAAGTTACTACTATTACTACTACTGTTACTGCTACTACTACTACTACTAATGATAATAATAACAATAATAATAATAATAATAATAATAATAATAATAATAAGTAGAAGAAGAAGAAGACACTGTGACACAAATAATGAAACAGCACAAAAAAAGACAAAATAAATAAATGTAAACAGGAAAGCAAATTCTAGACAAGTGAATCGAGAAAAAAAAAGTAGTTGTTTCCAGAGAAGACGAACGTCACATTTGCAAACGAAAGATTTGCGCGGCCGAAAATATAAGAAAAGAAAAAGGAGGAAAAAAAAAAATAAATAAATAAATAAAAAAAATATTAGCAGATGATTGTTGCCGACTCGACTCTTAACTCGCGGGCTTTTCTGCCAATTTCCGTAATGAAATCATTTATGTCCAAACATTTGTCTTTCAATATTTTCCATTTGCCTGTTAATTTTCCCTCCAACCCCCTCACTGCTAACCCTCAATCCTCCTCCTTTTTTTCTCTCTCCCGTGCCCTTCTTCATCGCATCTCTGCAATTTTTTCAGTACCTGTGATGTTGGTTAGTATTCGTTCAGATATGCTTGGCAGCATATTGATAACTTGTTACCTTTTGGCGCCCATAAGTAATTTGGCGAATAATAATTTCCTCAAGAAAGGATGGAACTTATGAAAACTGACTTTGGCGTTTTGGTAATGCCATTCTTTACTTTGGCTGATTTTCTTGTAATTTATTCGAAACGATTTATAAGCAAAATAAAAACGTCTTTCGTTTCGACGAGATACAGCCATTGTAGACAACTTCGATCCCTCTAGAAAGAATTGGGAATAAAAAATATTTGGCAAAGATGTAGAAACAGATACGAATTATGAAATAAATAAATAAATAAATAAACAAAAGAACTTTTGCCGGTTGGTGGTTGGGGTGGGGGGTTGGTTGCGATGATGAGCCAGTGGGGTGTAAATTGAGGAATAGGGTTAAGAGATTAATTGTTACTGCAGGGAAAACGATTTAATTATATTTGGGGAAAGAAAATAGGAAAGAAGAAATGAGGACGACAGTGGGGGGGGGGTAGAAAGAAAGAAAGAGATAACGAGAAAGAAAAAAAGAAAGAGATAACGGGAAAGAAAGAAAGAAAGAAAAAGATAAAGGGAAAGAAAGAAAGAAAGAAAGAAAGAAAGAAAGAGAAAGAAAGAAAGAAAGAAAGGGAAACGGTAAAAAATTAAGAAAGAAAGAAAGAAAGAAAGAAAGAATACGATAACAAGAAAGAAAGAAAGAAAGAAAGAAAGAAAGAGACAACGGGAAAGAAAGAAATAGATAACTAGAAAGAAAGAAAGAAAGAAAGAAAGAAAGAAAGAAATAATAAAAGAATGGGATTACGGGAAAGAATTAAGAAAGAAAGAAAGAAAGAAAGAAAGAACGAAAGAAAGAAAGAAAGAATAAGATAACAGGAAAAAAGAAAGAAAGAAAAAGAAAGAAAGGGAAAGAATTAAAAAAGAAAGAAAGAAAAAAAGAATGTAACTGATTTTAAAAATTAAAAGAAAGGAATGTTTTAAGGAATTAAAGAAAGAGAGAAGGAGAAAAAGAAAGAAGAAAACAGAATTTAGAAATTAAATGAAAGAAACAAAAAAACAAACAAATAACGTATCAGATTTTAGAAAAGAAAAGAGAGAAAGAAAGGAATGTTTTAAACAAAGAAAATATCTGTTCATTTTCTGTACATTTTCTTTTCATTTTCTTTTCATTTTCTCTAAAATGTTCAGGCAATATTCAGTCAATTTTCAGTCTATGTTTAGTTTGCTATTCTCAGCATCCTTCTGTACAACCAACTTATTTCTAGATTCAAGCCTTTTCCTTATATATAAAGAGATTATATAACATTCACTGTCATATGTAGGAGGACCGATGTTGCATAACAGTTCAACACTCTTTCCTTTGTATCTAACGACCAGTTACTTAATGCTTTGCTTAGCTTTTCGAAGGCATCTGTATCTAATCCAAGTTTTCGGAATTAATTTGCGAACCATTGCACTCTGACGATTGTCAAATGCAAGCAGTTTTGTTTAACTTACATTATTTACATTATTCGGACTGTTATCCTCATCTTCATTGCCATATTCACAAGGACACATGGCCCAGTGGATAAAGACCTTGGTTAGATCCAGTGACTAGCTTCTAGTGATATAATGGCTGTCTATATCTCTGAGATGAGGTATTATGATTACTTACATTATTTACATTATTCGGACTGTTATCCTCATCTTCATGGCCATATTCACAAGGACAAATGGCCCAGTGAAAAAAGACGCTGGTTAGATCCAGTGACTAGCTTCTAGTGATATAATGGCTGTCTATATCTCTGAGATGAGGTATTATGATTACTTATATCATTTACATTATACGGACTGTTATCCTCATCTTCATTGCCATATTCACAAGGACACATGGCCCAGTGAATAATTTGGGTGGTTAGATCCAGTGACTAGCCTCTAGCGATATAATGGCTGTCTATATCTCTGAGATGAGGTATTATGATTACTTACATTATTTACATTATTCCAACTGTTATCCTCATCTTCATAGCGCTGTGGATAAAGACGGTTGGATAGATCCAGTGACATGACCTAAAGAGTTGCCAGGTCAATACCAGGCCACAGAAGTGGTGAACAAAAACTTGGTGAGTCGAGTTAAAGGGAAATAACTGAGACATCCGGTAGAGGCATGGCATGTGGAACTAGAACAATCTACATAGTACAACCTCCGAAACGTTGTGAATATGGCAATGAAGATGTGGATAACAGTCCGAATAATGTAAATAATTAAGTAATCATAATACCTCATCTCAGAGATATAGACAGGCATTATATCACTAGAAGCTAGTCACTGGATCTAACCAGCGTCTTTATTCACTGGGCCATGTGCCCATGTGAATATGGCAATGAAGATGAGGATAACAGTCAGAATAATGTAAATAATATAAGTAATCATAATACCTCATCTCAGAGATATAGACAGCCATTATATCACTAGAAGCTAGTCACTGGATCCAACCAACGTCTTTATCTACTGGGCCATTCGTCCTTGTGAATACGGCAATAAAGATGAGGATAACAGTCCGAAAAATGTAAATAATTAAGTAATCATAATACCTCATCTCAGAGATATAGACAGCCATTATATCACTAGAAGCTAGTCACTGGATCTAACCAGCGTCTTTATTCACTGGGCCATGTGCCCTTGTGAATATGGCAATGGAGATGAGGATAACAGTCAGAATAATGTAAATAATATAAGTAATCATAATACCTCATCTCAGAGATATAGACAGCCATTATATCACTAGAACCTAGTCACTAGATCTAACCACCCTCTTTATTCACTGGTAGTAATCATAATACCTGATCGCAGAGATATAGAAGCTACTAACTGAATCTAACCATGGTCTTATCCACTGGGCCATGTGTCCTGAAGAAGGTCGGAGCGTACAACAACTGAAACCTTGTGAATATGGCAATGAAGATGAGACTAACAGTCCGAATAATGTAAATAATATAAGAAATCATAATACGTCATCTCAGAGATATAGACAGCCATTATATCACTAGAAGCTAGTCACTGGATCTAACCAACGTCTTTATCCACTGGGCCATGTGTCCTTGGGAATATGGCAATGAAGATGAGGATAACAGTCCGAATAATGTAAATAATGTAAGTAATCATAATACCTCATCTCAGAGATATAGACATAATACCTCATCTCAGATATAGAAGCTACTAACTGAATCTAACCAAGGTCGTAACCACTGGTCCATATGTCCTGAAGAAGGCCGGAGCGTACAACAACTGAAACCTTGTGAATATGACAATGAAGATGAGGCGAACAGTCCGAATAATGAAATAATGTAAGTAATCATAATACCTCATCTCAGAGATATAGACAGCCATTATATCACTAGAAGCTTGTCACTGGATCTAACCAACGTCTTTATTCACTGGGCCATGTGTCCTTGTGAATATGGCAATGAAGATGAGGATAACAGTCCGAATAATGTAAATAATGTAAGTAATCATAATACCTCATCTCAGAGATATAGACAGCCATTATATCACTAGAAGCTAGTCACTGGATCTAACCAACGTCTTTATCGACTGGGCCATGTGTCCTTGTGAATATGGCAATGAAGATGAGGATAAAAGTCCGAATAATGTAAATAATGTAAGTAATCAGAATGCTTCATCTCAGAGATATAGACAGTGTTTTGTTTAAGTTCTTGGCGACATTAAAAAAGCACACAAATGTTTTTCAGACTCACAAGCAGGGAAGAAAAAGTGAAAAGCATCTGTCAGTCAGTAGACTACCGTAGGCTCTCAATGTATTATTTGATGTAAAATTCCCCTTATTTGGATAGTGTTAGTGAAATCTGAAAAGTGTTTACTCATTCTAGCATTAATTTCTTTGTCATTATTCCGTAACGTAAGGTACCTAAACTTTATGAAGTTAAGGTACCTAATCTTTATGAAATTAAGGTACCTGAACTTTATGTATTTAAGTCATCTAAACATTATGAAATTAATGTTCATACCTTATGAAATTAACGTAAGTAAACTTTATGAAATTAAGGTACCTGATTTTAAGCTCAGTGCTAGATTGGTCTATTAAATTCACAGATAATTGGCTAGAATTATCCGTAAGTTTTGTGTTATCCAAAACATTCTTACAATATAATAATATTTTCCACAGTTAAATATGTCAATCGTTATCTATTATCGATATCTTCTAAAGTTCTCGCTCCTTAAGTATGAACTTTTACTTCACCAACTGAGACACATTTTTTTCAAACTCGTTGGAAGTAGAACTGCCATATAGTACACCCCTATTCATAACGAGGCCGATTATGGGCCTCCACAACTACCAATCCTTTGTAACTAGAATGTCTGCTTACTTACTATCAGTCTCATTTCGTATTCTATTATCCGTTTACAAAGTTTAATATATTGTTTACTTACCTTTTCCCACTGTCACTTCCGCCTTCAATATCTTCTACGAGTATCAAGTCCTCCAAGACGTCCTTTCACATTACGTAACCAAACAATTTCAGCAGTCTCTTTCTGATTCCAAAGGATTATAGCCGTGTCATTGAAACATCAGTTCTTATAAACCCAGCAACGTTAAGCCTGGTCAGTACCAAGATGGGTGACCGCTTCGGAATATTCTGTTCTGTAAGCTTGGATGTGCGGGTGGTGTAATGGATAAAAGATCAGAATTAAGAATTGGAGAACCAAGTTCCAAATCCAGTTGGGTTCGTTATATTCATATACGCTCAAACAGCCTTCGGAAAGGTATGAATCCATTTTACTCGTCCCCCAACTATGGGTTAATTAGCCATAATCATTAATATCTCAAAAATTTTCTCACAGTATAATATTTTCTGGTTTTAAATAACCTGCAAAAGGTGCATAAGACGTAAAAAAAAAACAGCAAATGAATCAAAAACTGATTCGACAGAAAATGACTTTTTATAATTTAGTTTTCTTTAAAACTTCCTGTTTATTCATATGAAGCGCGCATGTTATTCTCAGTGTCCTTCTGTAGAATTAAATGTTTATTGCATTATATTTTCGTTTCATCTGTGAGGAAAATGTCCAGCATCCTTCAACATAAAGGCGGAATGATATTCTATAAGAATTTAGCAGAATTTTCCCTGTTTCTTAAAATATTGTTTAGATTTTGGAAAAGTGATAAGAGAAATCAGTGGCTTCGTTTCGGTCAGTCTTTGTGAAACTAGGGTGGTCTGAATCGAAGGTCATCATGAACTGACCAGTGACCAGTCGCATCTACGGGTGAGAATTTGCAAACAGCTGCTGGCAAATGCTGAAGATGCCCGTTTTGCGCGGCGAAATGTAGCTGGGAGATGAAAAATAGATCTATTTCCGTAATAGTAATAATCTACGTCTTATTTTCGGTCAGATTTCGTAAAACAAGGGCGGCTTGAATAGAAAGTCATGTGGAATTTCGAGGGTGTGTGCACTGACAGTTAAATGCATTCATTATATGATACTTTTAATTCCCGCTACGTGGCATTGGTCATCGAAGACACGCACTACAAGAGCATGATTATATCGAGAAATAATTATCAATGCGGTAAGGCATAACTTATGGGGATGGAAGTGCGGGCTTAATTTTCCTAGAGTTCTGATTTTCAACAATCATATTAGCACTTTTTCCTTGCCATGGATCATTTCCAGAGTGGGCAGATGTTCAACGATTTGAATAAGTTTTTACATGGGTGAAAGGAGATTTCTGCCTCTGAATCAGGCACATGGAATTGAACATCTGGAATAATGATGGTTACAACTAATAGAATAAATATATAATTTCCCTCAGCATGACTGATGCTAACCTCCAGGAAAGTGATTCATTGCGCATTTTCGGCCAACATTAAGTGGAAAGGGTATAATGCATTCCTTGTTAACTCTACTGCTAAGAAAATCGATTTAATGTGACGTGCTAATCATTTTTTCTCTCCAGAATCTATCTTACATATTTATAAGTCTACCATTCATCCATGCTTAGGAAATTGCTGCCACATATGGTCTGGTGTTCCTGCTACGTATTTAGAGATTCTTGATAAATTCCAAAGAGGAATCTGCAATGTTTCTCTCAAGAATCTATCTTACATATTTATAAGTCTACCATTCATCCATTCTTTGAATATTGCTGCCACATATGGTCTGGTGCTCCTGCTATATATTTAGAGATTTTTGATAAAATCCAAAGAGGAATCTGCAATGTTTCTCTCCAGAATCTATCTTACATATTTATAAGTCTAGCATTCATCCATGCTTTGAATATTGCTGCCACATATGGTCTGGTGCTCCTGGTATATATTTAGAGATTCTTGATAAAATCCAAAGAGGAATCTGCAATGTGTCTCTCCAGAATCTATCTTGCATATTTATAAGTCTAGCATTCATCCATGCTTTGAATATTGCTGCCACATAATTGTTGGATGCTTCTACTATATATTTAGAGGTTCTTGATAAAATCCAAAGAGGAATGTGCAATTTTTCTCTCCAGAATGTATCATACATATTTATAATTCTACCATTCATCCATGCTTTGAATATTGCTGCCACATAATTGTCGGATGATTCTGCTATATATTTAGAGGTTTTTGATAAAATCCAAAGAGGAATCTTCAATGTTTCTCTCCAGAATCTATCTTACATATTTATAAGTCTACCATTCATCCATGCTTTGAATATTGCTGCCACATCTGGTCTGGTGCTTCTACTATATATTCAGAGATTCTTGACAAAATCCAAGCAGGAATCTGCAATATTACTGGCATTGAACTGGCATCTAGGCTCCAGTGATTTTCTCATCACCCTAATATATCTTTTTATGGTTCTTTTATATAAATATTTTCATGATAATTTTTCTGATGAACTATTCGATGAGCTCTCCAAACTATACGAATATAATTTACCTAAAATTTATGAATTTAAGGTACCTTACTTTATGAATTTAAGGTACCTATACTTTATGAAATTAAGGTACCTATACTTTATGAATTTAAGGTAACTATACTTTATGAATTTAAGGTACATATACTTTATGAATTTAAGGTACCTATACTTTATGAATTTAAGGTACCTATACTTTATGTAATTAAGGTACCTATACTTTATGAATTTAAGGTACATATACTTTATGAAATTAAGGTAACTATACTTTATGAAATTAAGGTACCTATACTTTATGAAATTAAGGTACCTATACTTTATGAATTTAAGGTACCTAAGCTTTAAGGAATTAAGGGCAGTGCTAGATTGATCTCTTCAATTCTTAGTTTATTGGCTAGAAAGTAAGTTTTATGATTCTTACAATATAATAATATTTTCCACAGTTAAATAACAATAAGATATATAAGACGTCAATAACTCGAAATACGTAACTGTTAACAGTCTGTTTTCTCGCAATTCTCGCAATTCTCGCCTCAAAATTTCTTTATAGTCAATTTTCTTGATCAATTTCTTGTTCTTCAAAAATTGAAATACAATGTCAATCGATATCTTCTAAAGTTCTCGTTCCTTTCGTATGAACTTTTAGTTCACCAACTGAGACACATCTTTTTCAAACTTGGTGGAAGTAGAACTGCTATATAGTACACCCTTATTCGAGGATACCCGTCTACTAGGGCGGTTAACCTATCCCTATTGTAGACCCTTGCTCAGGCACCTTTCTGTTTATTCAACACCCACAGACGTTTATACTGCATCTTTAGTTACAGTTTCTAAGAAAGAGCGTGTCATCTAGCGTGATCATCAATTTCAACAACGCCAGCACGATCAAGACCTCGGCCAGGATGATGTGTCTTCGTGCTAGCAGGGCTATCGACGGCCTCCAACGGTTCCATCTACCCAATTTCGCTCAGAAGTGTTGGATCAACCTGTGGTAGGTTTTGGGGTTATCTATCCCTACAGTCCGATAATATCAGGAAGTCTCTTTCCTGACAAATCGACCATGGTGACATTCGAACCTGGGTCTCGTGGTCAAAAAGCGAACGTTTTAACCACTCGACTAACACACGAGTATGTACCATAAAATATTAATGGTTCTGACCTGTCATCTCAGCTTCAATCACTTTGCCTCCATTTTGATAAAACCAGCAAGACTCCTGCCTGACAAATCGACCATGGTATGATTCGAACCCGGGTCTCATGGTCAGAAAGCGAACGTTCTAACCACTCGACTTATACACGAGTATGTACCATAAAGTATTAATGGTTCTGACCTGGCATCTCAGCTTCAATCACTTTGCCTCCATTTTGATAAAACCAGCAAGACTCCTGCCTGACAAATTGACCATGGTATGATTCGAACCCGGGTCTCATGGTCAGAAAGCGAACGTTCTAACCACTCGACTTATACACGAGTATGTACCATAAAGTATTAATGGTTCTGACCTGGCATCTCAGCTTCAATCACTTTGCCTCCATTTTGATAAAACCAGCAAGACTCCTGCCTGACAAATCGACCATGGTATGATTCGAACCCGGGTCTCATGGTCAGAAAGCGAACGTTCTAACCACTCGACTTATACACGAGTATGTACCATAAAGTATTAATGGTTCTGACCTGGCATCTCAGCTTCAATCACTTTGCCTCCATTTTGATAATTTCAGGAAGTCTCTTCCCTGACAAATCGACCATGGTGTGATTCGGGTAGAAGTGCTTTATAGCATATAATAAATGGCTTTTTCTTTGGGTAGCGTTTTCGATATATTTATTTTATGGTGTGCTCTGCTTAGGGGTAACCGTATTCATGACACGTTAGGTTAAACCTGATAGATGAACTTCAAAAGCCTTAGGAACATCGCTCTTGATTTTTTCATCGTCAACACGATTCCGTTCAAATTCTTTCTTACCATTTCCCAGGCGTTTGCCTTCTTCAAGGTGACTTTGAAGCCATTTTCACACCTCATGCCAACTCATTGCATAGAAACTTCTCAGGTAGTCTATCGTCCTTCATATTGACCACTCCATCGAAAACGGGGATAAATATCAGCGACAATAAATTGATAAATTAACTGCGTTCAAGAATATCAACGCTATTCCCAGCCACGCTAACACACACGCATTTAAACACAATATTGAATCACTAGTTAAGTCTGTATTAGCCTCGTTTTCATTTCGACCATTAATATAAATTTAAAATATTTGACACATTATTGTTGCTTTTCCTCAAGCAACCAGGCACAGTACGAATTATTTTATTCTTTTCTTTTTCATTGAATTTTTTTTACCAGATATCAGTTTGTCTAATACATTTTTACACCGCTAAGAGTATATATATATATATATATATATATATATATATATATATATATATATATATATATATATATATATATATATATTATAATATAATATATAATATAAAAGGCTCAAACACTAATATTCCATGATTATTATTATTATTATTATTATTATTATTATTATTATTA
>OZ010607.1:76729942-76734942 GCA_963932145.1 Acanthosepion lycidas | reverse complement strand
TTGGGTACAGGACTGATGTCTATAGAAGAGGAATTAATACAGTTAACGCTAATTGAAGGATGTGAGACGTTTCCAACAACTACAAAGTTTTGGAAGATGAATATTGAAATTAGTTTTGAATTTGAAATTAGCTAGAGTTAATTCAGAGATTTAATACTCTTAAGATTAAACATGGAGTCATACAGTACCACGGGGAGTTTACGTAAATGTCGTTTTTGCGACAAAGAACATGAGATGAACAAGTATTAACGTCCGGCTTTTGGAAAGATGTGTTTTAAGTGCAAGAATCAAAACCATTTCCAGTCAGTATACAAATATAAAAAAAATTAGAAGTGAAGATAGACCCTAAGATGGGAAATATTGAAATTTATTAAGTAAATATGTAAGATAAGAATAGAGAAAAAAAGGTAAAATTAAATGAAATAACTACTAACACAAGTGGATATGGTTAGTGATATAACCCTAATACCCAAAATTTTGGTGGGAGAAACAATTTAGCGGGTCAGTCATTAAAACACTTGCGTGTCTTCGTAAGCTCCAGGGTTATGGCATTACGGGTCGATTGTTTGACCTAATACAATCATTCCTGTCAAACCGTGAATTGAAGGTCGTTCTCAACGGATTCTCCTCCAGTTCCTATCCCACGAACGCAGGTGTTCCTCAAGGCTCCATCCTAGGCCCCACTCTATTCCTTATCTACATAAATGACCTCCCTGATGCCATAAATTCCCAAGCTGGCATCTCCGCGGATGACACCACAATTTATTCCTGCCTCAAAAACAAATCTAGTGTCACTGACAAAACTAACCTGGCCGTGCGTCTCGAAAAGGACCTCCAATAGGTTGTGAACTGGGGCAGGAATTGGCTGGTCAACTTTAACGCTTCAAAAACAAAACTGCTCTCTATTAATCACCACAGACAAATGGAGATTTAAGAATTTGTGTTGACTCAAAAGACTTTACAAATCCCCAGATATGTTCGGACGCCTTCCCATTGTCAGATATTGAAAAGATCTGTCATGAGTTTGTAGTGGTGCTATAAGGATTGTTGGCTAGGGTCACCGTGAATATAATCAAGAAGGAAAGCTGTGTTCTTGTAAAACAACACCCCACATGAATCATGTACAACATACACGAGAGAAAAATAATCAAGCTCAGTGAACATTAATAAAATATTGTATTAACAATGATATACAAATATCAACAATAAGTATAAAGAAAGTTGCTTCCCTTTTTCCGTAATACAAAAGGTAAGTTTAGCTAATTAATGTTGAGTACAATGTTGAATGTTATTTAACTACAAAGTTCAATTGAAGTCTTAACTAAATAAAGAATAATTCCACAGTGTGTTACCAGTGTAGAAAGATGTAATATTCATGAGTGATATCAATAGGATTACTCGAATGAGTAATAATTTAAGAATTAAAATGTCACAAGAATATGCGTCGTGCCGTATTTTCTAAGAATTGAACTGCTACTGGCTGTTGGCTAACAGCGAGAGTGTTTTTATATTTACTCATAGGCTCCAGTGAGCTTGGCGCCAAAAATATAGAAAGATACTAAAATACGCGATTGGTCAGGAAATGGACCAATCCGTGATTGTAGAGAAAAATTCAAATTACGTGCGATGGCAAAATTGTCATATAATAAGTATCATATATTTATGAACCAATGACATTAAAGAAAGCGGAGGTGTGGAATATGTAAATGATCACCATAAGTTTACTAGCATGAAATCTTTTGCAAAGGTTGATATGGAATCTGCGTATAATTAGATTAAAATTGACAACCATTTTCAAGAAGCCACCACCATAAACACTTTGTAGGTCTTCTAAGGTGGACCCTTCTACCGTTTGGAATTAAAACATCCAGCCATATATTCTAAAAGGCTATTGAGAAAGTTTTAGAAGGAATATAAAAACGTGATTGCCTATCAAATTGACATAAGTAATGTCGCTTTTACTGAAGAGAAACGAAAGAATAAAACGGAACAGGTTTTGAGCAGATTGATTAAGGCAGGTATGAAAATTAATCCAGATAATTGTAAATAAGTTGGTGTAAATCACTAGATATGTTCGGATTCTTTCCCATTGCCAAATATTTAAACGGTCTGTCATGAGTTGCATGCATGATATTTTTTTGCCAATATTGATCTGGAATCTGCGTATAATTAGAATAAAATTGATGAAAATTTTCAAGAAATTACGACAATATAGGCCTTTTAAGGTAGACTCGTCAGCCGTTTGAAATTAAAACATCCAGTCGCATATTCCAAAAAGCTATTGAGAAAGTTTTGGAAGGAGTAAAAAAAAACATAATTGTTTATCAAGATTGCATAAGTGTTGGCGCTCATACTGGGGAGGAGTTAACAATGAAACGGAAAAAGTTCTGGGCAGATGAAGTAATGAAAATTAATCGAGATGAATGTAAATTTAATTGGGAGAAAATTTCATAATTATGGTATCAAAAATCTTAAGATGGGATCGCACCAGAAGACAAATTTATTAGCAAAATATCAGAAGTACACCAAAGAATAAGAAATAGAATCTGTATCTGTCTATATTTCTGAGATGAGGTATTATGTACACTATTTATATTATTCGGACTATTGTCCTCATCTTTGTTGCCATATTTATCACCCTTCAGTATCTGTCTGTATTTCTGAGATGAGGTATTATGTACACTATTTACATTATTCGGACTATTGTCCTCATCTTTGTTGCCATATTTATCACCCTTCAGTATCTGTCTGTATTTCTGAGATGAGGTATTATGTACACTATTTACATTATTCGGACTATTGTCCTCATCTCTGTTGCCATATTTATCACCGTTCAGTATCTGTCTATATTACTGAGATGAGGTATTATGTACACTATTTACATTATTTGGACTATTGTCCTCATCTTTGTTGCCATATTTACCAATATTCAGTATCTGTCTATATTTCTGAGATGAGGTATTATGTACACTATTTACATTATTCGGACTATTGTCCTCATTTTTATTGCCATATTTATCACCCTTCAGTATCTGTCTATATTTCTTAGATGAGCTATTATGTACACTTTTCGGACTATTGTCCTCGTCTTTGTCGCCATATTTATTACAACGTTTCGTCCGCTATACGCTCCGACCTTCTTCAGGTGGTTGGAATGTTTATTTCTCAAGGACACATGGCACAGTGGATAAAGACATTGGTTAGATCCAATGACAGCACCCAAAGAGTGTGAGTTCAATACCTGGTTAAGGCAGTGGAGAACTTGGAGAGGTGAATTAACAGGAGATAACTGATAATTGACATCCATTAAACATGGCACGAGGAATTAGAACAGTCTACCCCAGTGAGCAAAATAAAGGGTTCAGTTCGACATTCCAATCACCTGAAGAAAGCCGGAGCGTACAACGGCCGAAACGTTGTAATAAATATGGCGTCAAAGATGAAGACAAAGTCCGAGTAATGTAAATAGTGCACATAATACCTCATTTCAGAAATATCGATAGATACAGAAAAGCAAGCACTATAAATCAGGTGTTAAGAGTAGTATTTTTGAAGAACGGAGTACCTAAATCATTGGTGTCGGATAATGTACCAGAGTTTGCTGAAGAGTGCTTGTTTACATGGAGAATACGAATTGGATATGGGCTATACAAAACATCCCCCATATCATCCTCAGTCAAATGGAATTGCGAAGATGACGGCTCAGACGATAAATGTTGCATTGAAAGTGTTCAGCCTAGAACGTTATCTACGAAGATCTCATTTAAGTTACAGGATTATCCCACATGTGTGCTGAACACGAAGCCCTTGGAATTGATGGGAAGGCAAATTAGCGTATCCGGTAAATTACTCGAAATCAATTACTCGAAAAATAATTTCTCAAACTATCAATTGCTCGAAAGGCAGTTTGCTCGAAACCTGTGATTAAAAAAAAATAATATTTACTATAAGATAAAATAAAACATCTTTATTGTTGTTAAAATTAAAGAACGAGTACAATTATATAGCAAGTCTTATTTTTCTCGAAAGGCAGTTTGCTTGAAACCTGTGGTTAAAAAAATGAAACACGTGCTAAGCATTTCCTTTTTTTGCACATTTCATATTTCCAGTAAATCTTATTGGTCACTGTTTTGTCCTTAATATATAGATATCCATCCAAACACTTTTTTCCTTTTTCGCTCTCAACCAAAGTTATGTCCATCACTAGGGTTCGAGATCTTCAAAATTACTGAAATAGAAATATAAAACAAATAAAGAAAAAAAAAAATCAGGACTGCTAAAGTTGAATGTTGTGGCTTCTTTTATATCCAGCTCCGTTGACGTGTCATGAGACAGCTCAGTTTACGTGGTGCTTCGAGCTTCGAAATTACCTCGAGCAATCTGCCTTTCGAGCAATTGATAGTTCGAGAAATTATTTTTCGAGCCATTGATTTCGAGCAATTTACCTAGATCCGCAAATTAGAGACCCAATAACCATGTCCTTCTTAACAAATGAGAATATATGGTACATAAGAAATAAAGATTCATATATTGAGAAAGCACAATTCGTTGCCTAAAAATAATTTAATACAGCAAAAGAGGGACTGGGTGTATTAGCTCATGAAGACCAGTTAAGATTACGAAGAGAGTTGGAAGATATTGAAATGGAAGAATAGCCTGGTTCAGAAGAGAGGGATCAGGATTATTACCAAGAATTGGAGAGTGAAGGGAGGAGAGAATAGTGATAATAAGGAACATGAGGAAGGTTCAGATGAAGAACATCTGGTCAGACCAAGATCCCTCATAATCTCATTTGCAAAATCTCAGCAATCACCATTTGACAAGCGGTGCCCCATTTTGAGTGATTCGTAAAAATAGCACATTGACCAAAAACGTAAAGACTCTAAGGTTGTGAGAGGTATGGTGATATGCAAATTAGATTGTATATGTGAGAATGTTTCTACACTCGGGAGTGAGTTACTGTTGTGGAGTGATTTCGCAGTGGAGGCTTGTATTGGGTT
>OZ010607.1:76702442-76724942 GCA_963932145.1 Acanthosepion lycidas | reverse complement strand
CCCCTTTAAGAAATCATCAACAAAAACACAAATAAATAAACACCAAAAACCGGAACTACAACATCAATCAGTTAGAGTTTTAATCTGTTAAGATTAGCCATTGCACCAGACAAAAAATCCTAACCCAACCTTACACGACTCCAAAACCTTGACATATAACAAACACCCCTACTTCAATCAAAGAAGTGACCACTTGATAATGAAAAACAAAGCCTAGATCACACCCCCATTTCAAAACTATAAATGAGTAAAACATTCTGTAGCATTCCAAATATCGATGAGACTGCCACCCGTTATTTGTGGTTTAATATTGAAATTAAACCTGAATACTGCTGACCAGTTTCGAAGCAGTAATTTCTGTGTTGCGATGGAATCATATCTTTTTAAAAAATAATTATAATTTAGGCTCTACTTCGCTATCAAGCACTGCTTTTCGGATCATCAATCTAACAGTCATTTCCTATTATATCGATACACAAACATATATATATATATATATATGTATGTATGTATGTGTGTGTGTGTATGTGTATATATATATATATATATATATATATATATATATATATATATATATATATGTATTACAAATTTAAGAGACTTCTTTGTAATAGTCCCATATAATATATTGATTTTATCTGGGTAAAAAAATGGTGTTAAGTATCGCCTTAAGGAAACACAAATTTAACTTAATCTCTAATTTAAACCAAGATGGCTTTTCCAGCTCGTTGCTATGTATTGCAGGCGTTCTTGGAAAAACCTCTTCTTATTATCAGACATTAGCACCCCATGTTTTTTGGCTAAAAACAAATTTGCATAAGCTTTCTCCTTTTTAAAAACACACAAGCAACGTCCACATTTATTCATTAGCATATTTAAAATCATATTAACGAAAGCGACCAAGACTGAAGCCGTTTTTATTACTTAACTCTGAAAGGTGATCGACTTACTCTCTGTTGGCTTTCAAACTTTGTCTTCGTCAACTCATAATGTTTTAAGTACTCGACGTCTTCCGGGTACAAATTTGAGAAACGAAGGGTAATGCAATATAAACAGGGAAAACATTCTGTGAAATGAAATTAACTTTTGTTTGTTTTCTTGTTCAATATTTCTTCGTTATAACACATCCATTGAATTTACAAACGATAGCAACCTTCCGGTGCGATGGTTACATAAAATTGTAAACAGAAAATTGCAGTTTAAATTGAAGTTTAAGCAAATTTTTGTGTTGCCAGCAAAACGAGGAATAAATTTCATATATATGAAGTATTTAATGCATTTTTTTAGTAACTTTGCATCTTAATATAGACAAGCTTTCCAAATTAAGGTAATTAATGTAAGATGTTCTCTCTCTGTCTTTTCTGTAAATACTTTCAAGGTAATTATTAAAATGATCTCTTTGCTAGTATAAGTAGAGTTTTCGAATTTAAACGCAGCACTAGAATGTCGGCGAGATCTCATCAATTTACAGTTGTGCTGGCTAGATGTACCCGTAAATTTTATGCTAACAGTTTATTTTCTCGCACTTCTCGCTTGTGGAAATTTCTTCCAGCTTCATGTTTTCCGGCCAAATTTAATCTGCAAAAACTTAAATGTAATGTCAATCGCTATCTATTCTTCTCCTGATTGCACTTTTCTCTTTCTGCTCACATTAAGTTTTCTGTTCCTAATTCTTCCAGACTCTTGTGTTTTAGTGTTTGTATTGTGTTACTTGGGATTAAAAAAAATAAAGCTTTTATTTACCTTCCCAATCTTTCTTTATTCTGTGCTATAAAAATACGCTAAAAATACGCTAGGGAAGGTTAAGTCCTTCAGGATGTTTAATTATTTATTTATTAATTTTCTAAATATATAAAATAATTTTTATTTCTAAATTTATAATTTATTTCATCTTATTATACTTTCATTTCTAAATATTTTTGACTATCTGTCTATATTTCTGAGATGATGTATTATGTACAATATTTACAGATTCGGATTATTGTCCTCATCTTTGTCGCCATATTTATTACAAGGTTTCGGCCGTTGTACGCTCCGGCCTTCTTCAGGTAGTTGGAATATCGAACTGAGCCCTTTTTTCCGCTCACTGGGGTAGACTGTTCTAGTTCCACGTGCCATGTCTAATGGATGTCAGTTATCAGTTAATTCCCCTCTCCAAATTCTCCACCGACTTAACAGGGTATTGAAATCACACACTTTGGATCCTGTCACTTAAAGACACATGGCACAGTGCGTTAATTAGATCCAGTGACAGGACCCTAAGGGTGTGAGTTCAATACCTGGTTAAGGCGGTGGAGAAATTGGAGAGAGGAATTAACAGGAGATAACTGATAACCGACACCCATTAAAAACACACGGAAATTCTCCATCTGAAAACAGTATCCTTATATATATATATATATATATATATATATATATATATATATATATATATATATATATAATAATAATAATAAAAAATTCCAAATCTATTAACAAGTTCAATTAAAACAATCGGTTTAAAAACTCAACCCAATCATAATCTTTCTGGTAATAAAACAATGGTCGATGGAAAATAACAGAATTAATAAATTTACTAATAATGAATATACATTTTGTTCCTCACCGTTTGTCAAAACTCAGAGTCGTATTTTCCAAATTTCTCCTTCTTCTTCTTCTTCTTCTTCTTCTTCTTCTTCTTCTTCTTCTTATTATTATTATTATTATTATTATTATTAATAATAATAATAATAATAATAATTGAAGTAGTAGTAGAAATTTTTGTTTTCTAGCTGTTATTTTGTTACTGCTTTTTGATCAAAAGTTTCTTTGACATTTCCGCATCCAAACCAGGAACCCGAAGTCATGAGTCCTTACATACACAATAAAAATTCCTTTTAAGCAAATATGAGGGTAGATAAAAATAACCCACCACCGATATCTTCTTCTTCTTCTTCTTCTTCTTCTTCTTCTTCTTCTTCTTCTTCTTCTTCTTCTTCTTCTTCTATCACACCCAAAATCGTGCGTTTGTTTACTTATTTTAAAAAATGAACGCAAAAGGGACATTTTACAAAACAATACGTCACATGCGTAACGAGACTAACCACTCTGATCAAAGGAGAAAATAATTCACTACGACAAGAAAACATAATTTATTTCTATAGATCCAACATCTAACACGAGTTAGGAAAATGAAATAGATCATGGTATATCTAGACACCTCTTGAAAATCATAGAACTGTGAAACCGATAAAGTTACTCTAAATAAATAATTCGCTATGACGTAAATGTCTATAGTGTGCCTTAATGTCAAGATTATTCACAGTAAATTTACGCCCTTTTCACATTCCTGGCAGATCTTCTATTATTACAGAAGTGATTGAAAGAAAATGATTCAAAATTAATTCAGTTAGATATTAAACAAACACTACTCTATTTTAAAATCCCAGCATCACTCGTTCGTGCACATGCGTAGTCGTACCAACATATCAAAGTTATTCTGATGAAGTCCTAAAGGACGAAACACTGTTTATTATAAACAGAGCATTTATTTAAATATTTGTATCTATAAAAAGAACGTATAAACATAAAAACATTCTTAATAATAATTATCGGACTTTGTCCATTTCATAATATATATATATATATATATATATATATATATATATATATATATATATATATATATATTAGGTTGGTGGAAAAATAATGACGTAATAATGTCGTTTTTTGATGTTACAAAATATGTCAAAAAACGACATTATTACGTCATTATTTTTCCACCAACCTAATATATATATATATATATATATAATTTCCTAATGTGTTAAATATTTATATCTATGTAAATAACGTATAACAATAGATTTTTTTGCTATTTATAAAACTTAGTTTTGTAAAATTATTCATTTCGATCGAATTTAATTCATCGCTGATGTCTAATCACATCGACTAAAAATTATACATTGAAAATATCAAATCACCATTCAGCTAATAACTTCATGTCAAGCAACAGATTTATTTGGTCCACATTTGTTCAGTTACAATCTGAAAAAAAAACAAAACAAAAAAAAACATGGAAGGAATCGAAAATAATTTGAGACAATGAATAAATTCGAAATCTATAAAGAAAGCCCGAAAGAGATGAATATCTGCCGATAGATAAACCAACAATGGCCGGCACTTGTCGTGTGCCTATACTTGAGGCGGAATATATCTGAGGACTGGAATTGTAGCTGGAAGCCCTCTTGCTTTAATTAATACTTTTGTATATATATATATATATATATATATATATATATATATATATATATATATATATATATATATATATATATATATATATATTTGTCTTTGGGCCGTGAAAACCAGTGAGATCTTGGAACATTAATTTGTGATTTTCTTTCGCTGCCTATTTCTTTTTTTTTTATTCTTCTGTGGGTGGGTGGACTTTTGTAACAAAGCGCCAAGATCGAAACAGATCTCCTTGCCTGTTGTTGAAAAGTAATTTTCAAGCCAGAAATATTTCTAAAAGACACAACAGTTGAGAAAATACATTCTCCGAGCCGAAAAAAAAAAAATACTCAATTTATTTTGAAATAAACGACCAAAAAGAATAAAGAATATTTTGTTAAAAATAGTTTTAAGAAACTACTGGCGAAGGTATTTGTTTTTAGATCTTTTTAAAATATTTTCCTTTTTTTTTTTTTTTCTTTTTCTTTTTTGCTTTTTACCTGTAATGTAAATTGATTTTTATTCGTTTCTTTTTATCGCTCATCAACTGACACGATATTTCCCACTCGCCGTCAATGTCTGCGTTTCAATTTCTGACTGCTATCGAAATTCGTAATGGGAAAAAGAAGGAGAAATAAAAGAAGTCAGATGAGATAAGAGGCAGAGTTATCTCCTCTTGTTGCTGAGAAAAAAACAACTTCTCAATTATGCCTGGGCCGATTATTTCTTGGATTGCGAGAAGGGAGGAAAAAAAAACAAACTCCGTTTTCCTGATTCTCTCGCCTAAAATAAAATGACTGAAACCAATATCTCTGATTCCTGAAACTTTCTTTGACTATTTTGATTCCATTTTCTACTTTTCCTGCTTTCTCTTTTCTTTCTTCTTTATTTTCTATTCACTTCTTGTTCTTTTTCGTTTCTTCTACTTCCTCTTCTTCTTCTTCTTCTTCTTCTTCTTCTTCTCGTGCAAACACTTTTTCTTCTTCTTCTTCTTCTTCTTCTTCTTCTTCTTCTTCTTCTTCTTCTTGCGCAATCCCTTCTTTTCTTCTTCTCATTTTTACTTCTCGTTCAAACACTTCCTGTTCTTTTTGTTCTTCTTGTTCTTCTTTTTCTCTTACAATCAATTCTTCTTCTTCTTTTCATACAATCATTTCTTCTTCTTCTTACGTAATCCCTTCTTTTCTTCTCATTTTTTCTTCGCGTTCAAACACTTCCTGTTCTTCTTCTTGTTCTTCTTTTTCTTCTTCTCTTACAATCAATTCTTCTTCTTCTTCTTCTTCTTCTTCTTCTTCTTCTTCTTCTTCTTCTTCTTCTCGTGCAATCACTTCTTCGTGTAATCGCTTCTTTTTCTTCTTCTTGTGCATTAACTTCTTATTATTTTTTCTCGTTCAAACACTTCTTCCTGTTCTTGTTCTCATTCTTCTTCTCTTACAATCACTTTCTCTTCTTCTTCTTGCTCAATTTTTTTTTTCTTCTCATTTTTTCTTCTCGTTCAAAGACTTCTTGTTCTTGTTCTTCTTCTCTTACAATCAATTCTTCTTGTTCTTGTTCTTCTTCTCTTACAATCAATTCTTCTTGTTGTTGTTCTTCTTCTCATACAATCACTTCTTCTTCTTCTTCTTCTACGTGTGGAATTATTATTATTTTCAGGCTCTCTCTCTCTCTCTCTCTATATATATATATATATATATATATATATATATATATATATATATATATATATGTGTGTGTGTGTGTGTGTGTAGTAAGGTAAAAAAAATCCATTGGTATATAATTCAAGTATATTATGCTGAAATAGCCTATTCCCTATATGAGGTAATAGAATTTCCGTGATGATTATATATATATATATATATATATATGTGTGTGTGTGTGTGCGTGTGTGTGTGTGTGTGTGTGTGTGTATTGAGTAACTGTATATATAAATGTATATAATGTCCCCGCCAAAAGTATTGGAACGGCTGGTTCAATTCTTTTGTTTTTGTTGTTCATTGAAGACACCTGGATTTATGTCCTAAAAAAGTGATATTAGTTAAGAACTCAGAATGTCTGCGTTTATTTCATACAATTTACATTTAGCCAACTTAAGCAGCATATGACATTCGACCTTTTCATTTTTCAAGTAAACAAAATTATTGGTACACGTAATTGACAGGTGTTTCTTGTTGCCCAGGTGTTAATTTTCAGCTTGATTGCTTAAAAATCAAATAGCTCTGAATGACTACTCTTGGTTTTTGATTTGGATTTCACCTGTAAAGGATAAACCAAAAGAGAGTTATCTGTGAGAGAAAAGAAAGCCATTTCCAAGCTGAGAAAATGAAAATCGATCGGCGCCATTGAATATATACGACACAACAATTGTAATGTGTTGAAAAAGAAAGAAACTATTGGTGTACTGAACAACAAACATAAAACAGGTCGACCAAGGAAAACAACAGCAGTTCGTGACAGAAAAATTGTTACAGCTGTGAGGAAAGGCCCCAAAACAATAGTCAGTGATATCACCAACAACCTCCGGATGAAAGTTTCACAATACAGCGTTCGAAGATTACTTTGAGAGTAGAAATATAGAAGCCATAACAGAAGATGTAAACTTATCAGCAATAAGAATCGGAAGTCCAAATTGGAATTTTCAAGGAAGTGCAAAGACGAATCGCAAAAGTTCTGAGTGAAGTTTTATGGACTGGTGAGACCAAGGTTAATTTCTACTAAATTGATGAAAAGGCCAGTGTGGAGAAATAAAGGATCTACTTATAATCGAAGGCATACTAGCTCATCATTTCTTCACACACACACACACACACAGAAATATATATATATATATATATATATATATATATATATATATATATATATATATATATATATATATTAGACCGAAACGTCCGATGTTGACATTATATTAACATTAAAACAGCATAATTGCATATAAGGATTTTTGTTTGTTTTTTTCCGTATATTTTTCTTCATACTGTCGGATCTATATCCTTATATTTGCTTATATATATATATATATATATATATATATATATATATATATATATATATATATATATATATATAGCCTTAAACAAAACGGACGTCATACCTAAGGTACCTTTCGGCCAACGCTTTTCCAAAGATATTCGTTTTCGTTGGCAATATTAGATATAAATGAATACAAAGACACACTTAATGAAGTGAATGAGGATGGAAACGTGGAACTCGACGAAAAGACAAATTCTAATTATATAAATTAAAATTGAACGAGGGGGATGTAAATAAATAGTTCCATAAAATAGAAAAAAGGGGAAACTCACAGACCCTCCAACAGACGTAAGGAACGTAAAAATGTTCCTTCTGTCTGCAAAGACTGTGTTGCTGACACTTAATATAGACGGCTTCAGAAACTCGAAGAGGGTGTTGATCGAGCACTCTGTAAAACCGAAAACCACGTGTCTTCGTATTCGGCGGCACAAGCATGATTGTCCAGCACATGTTGACCAATTGCAGACTCATGAACTGACTGGGACTGCCTGAACGCACAAAAGCTGGAACATGCTGCGCCACCCTCGTTTCCAAACTTATATTGGTACGTCCTATGTATACCGCGTCGCAACGGCATTTAAATTTATAAACGACTAAATCTTTATGAAAATAGGAAAACCTATCTTTAGAAAAGGAAGGAAGCAGGGTTCTAGTATGAAAAACCGTGCGCAACTTAACAGCATTCTATGTAGACAAAATGAATGCCGATATATATATATATATATATATATATATATATATATATATATATATAGAGAGAGAGAGAGAGAGAGAGAGAGAGAGAGAGACTGTATTTCTTGTTAAAAAGGATAAACCAACATGAAGACGAGAGAAAAGCAAACCATTTTGAAAATGAGAAAAGAAGGAAAATAGATCAGAGTCATTTGACAAACATTGAGCAGAGCCAACACAACAATTTGGAATTTAAAGAAGCTGATGGTGTACTGAGCAACAGACATAGAACAGGTTTCAAAGGAAAACAACTGCAGTTGATGACAAAAGCATTGTGAAGGCTGTGAGGGAAAAAAACCCAAAACAACAGCCGGTGACATCACCAACATCCTTCGAAGGGCATAGGTAAAGTTTTCACAATTCACAAGTCTTCGAAAGCAGAAATATAGTAGGCATACCACAAGATGCAAACCATTCTTCAGCTGTAAGAATCAGAAGGTCAAATTGGAATTTGCAACGAAGTACAGACATGAGCGAAAAAATTCTGGAAGAATTTTTTATGGACAGATGAAAACCAGGATTAAGTGTTGTGAAAGAAACCTTCTTCTTATCATCCGAAGCTCATCTGTGAAGCATGGCGGAGACAGTGTCTTGGCTTGGGTTTGCAGGGCTGCTTCCGGAACAGGTTCCTTCATATTGATTGATGATGGAACTCATGATGTTAGCAGCAGAATGAATTCAGAAGTCTACAGAAACATGGATCCAAAGTAAATTGGAGGAAATTTATCATGCAGCAGGAAAATGAACCAAAACTTACCGAGAATAAAACAAATGACTTATCAGGATGAAAAAGTGGACAGTTTTAGAGAGGCCAAGTCAATCACCGGACCGTAACCCAATAGAGCATGCTATTCATCTGAAGAAGAAACTGAAGAAAAAAAAAACCCGAAAGAAAAAAGAACTGAAAGAGGTTGAGTTAAAAGTCTATAAGATCATCAAAAATGAAGAATGAAACAGTTTGGTGATGCCAATAGTTTTCAGGCTTGATTTAATTATTATAAGTAAGGGTTATGCAACCAAATATTAAATGTTATTTTCTTTAAGACTATCTCTTCCTTATATAGATTATAGAAGCAGAATGAATTCAGAATCTAAAGAATGCATCATGGGAAAAGATGACAGACAGGCTCGTAACCCAAAATGAATTCAGAATGATTTTGTCTGTCAATTTACAGAGAAATGCATCCAAACTAATTGGGAGAAAGTTTATCACGCAGCAGAAAAAAAAAAAACTACTGGTGTACTGAGCAACAGAGGTCGGTCTCTGTCGATCGGCCAAGGGAAAGAACAGCGGTTGGTGACAGGAATATTGTGGGATCTGTAAAGAAAAACCCAAAAAACAGTTAGTGACATCACCAACAACTCACAGTGAAGCGAGGTAGCTTCATAATCCACCATTCGAAGAAGACTTTGAGAGCAGAAATATAGAGGCCATACCACAAGATGCAAACCATTCTTCAGCAGTAAGAATCGGAAGGCCAGATTGGAATTTGTAAGAAAGTGCAGAGAGGAGCGAAAAAAGTTCTGGAAGAATTTTTTACGGACTGATGAGACGAAGATTAATTTCTATAAAACTGATGGAAAGGCCAAAGTGTGGAGAAAGAAAGGATCTGCTTATGATCTAAAACATTCAGGCTCATCTGTGAAGCATGGCAATGTATTGCTTCGGGCTTGCATGGCTTCTTCTAGAACAGGTTCATTCATATTGATTGAGGATGGAAGTCATGATGGTAGCTGCAGAATGAATTCAGAAATTTCCCAAAATAATTTGTCTCTCAATTTAGAGAGAAGCATTCAAATTAATCGGTAAGAAGTTTATTATGCGGCAGGGCAATAACCCAAAACATTCTGCCAAAACAACTTACGATTTCATCAGAAAAAAGCAAGGGGAAAAGTCGAGAGTTTTAGATTGGCCAAGTCAGTCATTGGACCGTAACCCAATAGTGCATGTATTTCATCTCCTGAAGAAGAGACAACAGAAAGAAACCTCGTGAAACAAACAAGAATTAAAAGAGGATGCGTTAAAAGTGTGCAAAAGCATCACAAATGAAGAATGAAAGAATTTAGTGATGTCAATGGGCCGCAGGACTGATGTGAAAACAAGGGTTATGCAAACATATATTAAATGTTATTTACTTTAAGACTATCTCTTCCTTTATTTTTGCTCCCCTTAAAATGGGGGAGGGGTACGATACAAAAGATGGTATGTCCTAATCTGTTTAACACATCTAAAATTTAAATTTCAGGAAACAAAAACTGAAATTCTTAACTCTTGTGTCATATTCATCTTTTGATCTTAAACCCAAATGTCTTCAGTGAATAACGAAAAACAAAAGAAATGGCTTTGCCGTTCCAATATTTTTAGAGCGGTCTCTATATATGTAGTGGGGTGGATAATAAGATATGTAAGCCAGGAAAAGTTTGATAAATTAGACTAATCAAAAAAAAAACTGTTTCATTGGGGATTCAGAACATTTGTCTAAGGAATATTGGTCTAAGAATACCACTTGTCTAAATAATATACACAAAGAAATATTCTAGAGAAGTATGATGCAAATATGGGTTTTTACAAGCTATATGTATTATCAGTTATTAATATTTTGTTATATATTTTTTTAAATATTATTGATTTCTCATTATTAACTTATAAACAATGCATACCAATAAATACTTATAAACTAAATGTGTCATCAGTAACAAATGTTGCTATAATTGTCTTCGTAAATATTATAGTGAATATTAATAAAATGGAGCATTTTGTACATAAATAAAGTGATAACTTGTTAAAAATATTCTTATAGACCAATTGTAATGACAAAAGTACGCAGATGTAGGCTTTAAGAAAACTTTATTCCACTGAGACTACAAGGTTTGCGTACAGTGTCCTTTTATAGTCCCAGTAAAAAATATCTCTCTCAAAGAGGAGAATAAAGAAACAAGGGGATATTATTAATAACACCAATGTCATTAGACGAGTAATCCTTAGATAGCTTTCCCTTAGACCAATATTCTTCAAACGCTATTCGTAACTTTGTTTTATTGGCTTCATTACGTATTACACCATTGTTACATAGGCTATTTCAGATCAAATCGAAATAAAATGTCGGTTTGTGTGTGTGCATCGCTATTAAATTCTTAATACTTTTTCGCCTAAGAAAGCGTCACTCGGTTTGGGATGAAAGAATAAAATTGTATGACTGTATGAATTCGTTATTTAAATTTTTAACGTTTTTTTTTTTTCTTTTCATTTTTTTCTTTGCTTTGTCGAAATTCGTTTTTGTTATTTTCTCCCAGATTTTATGCAGTTAATTTAAGACACCCCTTATCCAAAACTATTCAATCATTAAAGAAATCTTTGTAAAATAAGTACACAATGTTAAAAGAAAAAATGATCTTTCAGTAGGTAGAACTTAAAAATCATTTTCCGTAAAAAAAAATAATCAGTATATATATATATATATATATACATATATATATATATATATATATATATGTGTGTGTGTGTGTGTGTGTGTATTGATGCATGTTTCGTTAAATAATATACATAGGTTTTGCCTATTCATTTTATGTAAATTCTTTTCATAACGTCTGATAAGCTTAGTAATATTATCATTAAAAGAAAGCAAGTCACAATATTGATACATATTTTTTAATCCTATCTAATCTTTCGGCTTACATAAGCCATTATCAAAGATGACAATTACATTACAATATATTAAATAATACACGGACAAAACAATAATGATAGTCTGTTTATGTTTACATGGAAGTTTTCCAAGCAACGACGAACTCGTGCATACAAGACGCTGGAAACGAAAATCGCACCGCAGCTAATGACGTCACACATTACTACGCGAGAGTGAATTGGAGAAGTATTAAGTATGGTAAGCCGTTGGTATAAACCAATGGCTTCTGTTATCAATTATAGGCATTTAAGAATATTTGTGGAGATTTCATAGTTTATTTTTTTCAGGTTAGGTTTCAACAGTTTTATGTATATAGCTTCAAGAATTTTTAGTTTTTGTTTATTGTTTCCATGTTTAAGTATAGTTGAGTTTTCAACTAGGATTTCCGGAATTGTGTATGCGGCCAGGCATATTGTTTTAAATGCCTAAAAATGTTAGAGTTATCATTCAAATGTAGAGTCAATAATTGAATATTTGTATATATAAATATATACAAATATGTGTGTGTGGAGCGCTGTTAATAAGATATTTAAATTTTGATCAGTTAGTCAAATTGGGAAATTGTTTTGTTGTGCGAACTTTTGTTCGTAAGTCGTTATTTTAATATTTTATGCTTTTTTTCTATTATTTCATGTTTTGTCAAAATTCTTCTTTTATTTCTACCAGATTTTCTACAGTGAATTTAAAATAGTCTTTATCCAAAATCTTTAGTCCTTAAAGAGATCTTTGTAAAATAAGCACATGATGTTATAGAAAATGTAGTCTTTCAGGACGTAGAACTTGAAAATTATTTTCTGTATAAAAAAGAACCAAGATATACATTTATTTCAAAAGATATATATCGGTCACTTTTTGGAAGGCCTTCGGCAAAAATTAGCATAAAAATAGTAAAAGATTAAGAGACACGGTTTTTTACTTTATTGCCATTAACGAAGTCTGGCTATTTATTTCGAAAAAAAAGACGGAAACTTTTCGACAATGCAAGTCGATTAAAAAGAGGGCACATCTTGGCAAAGTTTCAACTAAAGTCGTACGAATCAATTAGGTTGTCTGCCTATTCACCGAACACTTTTTGTGACTTTATCACGAGAAGTCTTTGTGTAAAAGAGTTGGAAAATTTTTGGTCTTCGAAATTCATACCTGCCAAAACTGCCAAATAAGAATTGTTCTTGTGTATGCTGGGAGTGGGGTGGGGCCCTGTGTAGAACGAAACATATCTCGGCTCGACACACTTGTAAATTTCTAACAAATTATAGGATGCGTGTCGTGGGGGGCTTCGATGAGGTACAATGGTTAGCAAGCTTGTCTGGCTAGATCAAATACGACTGAAGAGCAAGTCGATCCTCACTGGGTACTCCATACATTGGGTCTCGACCACATCTGTTCTATGCTTAGAAAATCATCATATGTCGTGGGCAATTATTCCGTGTTCAGCTAATGAACTTTTAAGCAGCACTCTTGATCGATATATATGTTTATTTGTTTAAACGTCAATTTAATTGGATATCAATATCTGGACAGTTGCTTTCTTTTTATCTATTTATTTATTAAACAATGTATTTATTTATTTATTTATTTCTATCTACCGGCCAGAAAAGTGATTAGTTGTGGCACTAAGCCGAAAGTATGGGGCACCTAGTGAGGATCGAACTCACTACTCAGGCGTAATCGTTTTAGCGAGACAAGCTGCTAAGCATCACACCGCCTCGGAGTGCCCCTACCGGCAAGAATATTCGAGAAAACTTATTAGAAAAATATACGCACTAACGTTTAAACAAATAAATCAAAAAATTTCGGATTTAGTCCTTTATATATATATATATATATATATATATATATATATATATATATATATATATATATATATATATATATATATATTAATTAATTAATTAACAAACGGTATTTTTAAAAGTATAACAAACGGGAAAGGTTTTATTTCTTTTTTTGTGACGTGTTTCAGCCGTTAGGATTTCATCAGACTGTCCTAACGCGTCACAAATAAAAACTTTGCCATATATATATATATATCAGTCAGTCAGTTATGTGCCATGCATGATACATGCTTAGGCGACCATGTATCTTTCGATACATGACTGACGAAGCAGATTTTTTTCCCGCAGTAGGTTGCCATCCTGGGCTATAGAACCGAGTCTACTCAGATCTGGGGTGGGGAGAAGAAGAAGATTCATAACTTTCCAATTGTATTGCCACATAAGTGAATGTAATGGATTCGACTGGAATTCGAACTCGGCTCTCCGATTCCTCAATACAGACCGCTATCCATTACTCCACCGTGTCTTTAAACCGTTATTCGTCAGAGTTGAATTATCTCAGGAGAGAGTTGTGTTAAAAAGTGCCCAATACAAGTATAAAGAATTAACAGACAGAGCTTTTATATTTAAAACAAATGGTAAATCAGACAACCACGATACGTTGGTTTCAACCTTTCGTTATCGTCTGGCGCTATATGGCAAATGATCTTTTAAAGCTTTATTATTTATACAGTGTAACCCGGATATAAGTGACCCGGATATAAGAGAAACCCGGATATAAGATAGATTTTATCTGGCCCCGAATTAGAGCCTGTGTTAATGTATATATAATAGACCAAACCCGGATATAAGAGAAACCCGGATATAAGATACTTATTCTCCGGACCCGACAACTCTCTTATATCCGGGTTACACTGTATATAAACACACAACGTGAAGAGGAATAGATGGGGGGGGGAGAAAAGCAAGCATATTGAAATTGTATTGCAGGGGGAGTAAATAAAATGTACGTACCTTTCATCCTGCTCCGTACGAACCCAAAACGAACTTTTTAGTGTGTATGCATCGTGACATTATTTCCGATCATTCATTCATTTATCTATGTGCGTGCGTATGTGTGTGTGTGTGTGTGTGTTTAGGCAGCATATCTTCATTGAAACATGCTTCATTCAATAATATAGATATATATATATATAGATATATTATGTTTATTTTTATAATGATCCTTTCTAGTCCTTTACACACAGTTACAGTAACAATAAGTTTGTCTTTACAATACTTCCCTGAGGATGATCTCGGGGGAGATCGAAAGTACTTGGGTAAGAAAAAACTATGGCGCCTCCATTATGAACTTCATATTAACATTGAGAAGTTAACTTCTTGAGAACTATAAAGAATTACTATAAAAATAAATAGGTATAATATTTCTATATTAGTCAATGATATATAATTAATTCAAATAAACGCTTTGGGACTTAGCTGACTGATGTTACTTTCAGCATCCGTAGACAAACCCTCCGATAATTACTCTGTTTACTCGTTCTATATATAGAACCTGTATCTAATCCTATATATCGAACCTGTATCCTATACGGAACTATCATATGACGTGCTTTTACTGATTTCGCCATTTCTATGAAAATTTCTCAGAAATTCAGGCAGGAAAAATATTGTTAATACTGTTTATTATAAAACTGAGCATTTACTTAAATATTTGTATCTATAAAAAAGAATATATAAACATAAAAAGTCTTAAAATAATTGTCGGACTTTGTCGATTTCATAATGTGTGTCATTTTTTACATTTGGATACGCATCGAGCAGATATGAATGTACGTGAGAAAACCATGGAAACTTATAGTTTAAAGACAGTAAAATCGACCTTGCTGACCGAAACTCTCGTAGCGAAATCGACAAAGACACGTCAGCCTAAATGATGGTTCTGTATAGGATACAGGTTCGAATCCTGTCGGAGGGCGCATATTTTCTATGAAAATTTCTCGAACATTCAAACAGGTAAATGTTGTTTAATACTGTTTATTATAGACAGAGCATTTACTTAAATATTTGCATCTATAAAAAAGAAAGTGTAAATATATATATATATTCACCTATGAAATTGTCAATGAAACAAAATTGAGTGAAAGATTAAGAATTAAAGGAATAATATGAAAGTTCTTTTTGCAATTTTAGATAACTTTTTTTTATGTGTTCAAAGATCAGATCCATTTGCTTGAATAAATAACACGAAAAATTCGGGAAAAAAAATCCGTGATTTAAAACCAGGAAATTGTAGCAGACCAAATAACGATTCCGTTCTTGGAAATGTCCATGAATTCCAATCCAGAGCATTTACATAAATATTTGTATCTATAAAAAGAATGCATAAGCATACAAATGTCTTAATATATATATTTAATTTTCTTAAAATATATGATTCTATCGCTACACAGAAATTACTATGTTTCGAATGTGGTCGCCATTATTTAAGTTTAATTCCAATATTAAACCATAACTATTGGGTCGCAGTTTCATCGTCAAGCGTTGTTTTGGAATAACTATGGTATGGAATGTTTTACTCATTTATAGTTTTGAAATGAAGGTGTGGTCTAGGGTTTGTTTTTTTTTCTTTATCAAGTAGTCACTGCTTTGATGGAAGTAGGGTCGTTTGTGATATGACAAAACAGTGAATCCACCTCTTCTCTCCCACCTAGATATCGATTAATTAGTAAGACTTGTATCAGATCTTTTGATTAGATATGAATCCACTTCTCCCTACAAATTAGGGGTTAATTAGTGAGACTTTTATTCCTAAATATTTATTATTTACCGCGCCCCCTCCCCAAATGCCTTAGAATTTAAAAATATTTTTCCGGTTTTAAATAACCTGCAATGTGTCAGTAAACAATAGAAAATGAATCAATTCTTAAAAAAACAGTAATAAGGCAAAATGTTTATAACAAACGAATATTGTTAATACGTAAAAGGGATACAGTCAAGTGGTTATAGTGTTTTGATTTCAAGACGAGAAAGAACAAAAAGATGGCGACTGAAATCAGGAAGATTTAGCCATTCTTTCTGGCTAGGAAGAAAACCCAATATCTATTCTTGTCTGGTCTACTTGCCATTACTGACGTTGTTTCATATGTTTGCAAAAAGCTAAATGATAATTAAAATATAAAATAAATTAAAAAATAAAATTAAAATAAAAATAAAATTAAAATAAAATATAAAATGGAATAAAACGCTAAATAATGAATAAAATAAAAATAAATTAAAAAATAAAATAAAATAAAATGATAAAATAAAAAGCTAAATGATGTAAAATAAATTTAAAATAAAATAAAAATAAAATAAATATAAAATAAAATAAAAATGCTAAATGATAGGTAAAATAAAAAATAAATTCTAAGATAAAAATATAATAAAAAATAAAATAAAATAAAAAATAAAATAAAAAATTTAAATGGTAAGTAAAATAAAACAGAAAAATAAAAATAAAAAATAAAATAAAATAGCTAAATGATGAGTAAATTTAAAATAAAATAAAATAAAAAATACAATAGCTAAATGAAAAAAAAATTAAAAAAAATAAAATAAAGTAAAAAATAAAAATAAAATAGTTAAATGATAAGCAAAATAAAAATAAAATAAAATAAAAATTAAAATAACTAAATGAAAAATAAAATAAAAAAATAAAATAAAATAAAATAGCTAAATGAAAAAAAAAAAATAAAAAATAAAATAAAAAATAAAATAAAATAAAAAAGCTAAATGATAAACAAAATAAAAATAAAATAAAATAAAAATTAAAATAGCTAAATGAAAAAAATAAAATAAAATAAAATAAAAAATAAAATAAAATAGCTAAATGATAAGTAAATTTAAAATAAAACGAAATAAAAATAAAATAAAAAAGCTAAATAAGTAAAATAAAAAAATAAAAAATAAAATAAAATAAAATAGCTAAATGATAAGCAAAATAAAAATAAATTAAAATTAAAATAGCTAAATGAAAATTAAAATAAAAATAAAATGAAAAAAATAAAAATAAAATAAAAAATAAAATAAAGTAGCTAAATCATAAGCAAAATAAAAATAAATTAAAATTAAAATAGCTAAATGAAAAATAAAATAAAAATAAAATGAAAAAAATAAAAATAAAATAAAAAATAAAATAAAGTAGCTAAATCATAAGCAAAATAAAAATAAATTAAAATTAAAATAGCTAAATGAAAATTAAAATAAAAATAAAATGAAAAAAATAAAAATAAAATAAAAAATAAAATAAAGTAGCTAAATCATAAGCAAAATAAAAATAAATTAAAATTAAAATAGCTAAATGAAAAATAAAATAAAAATAAAATGAAAAAAATAAAAATAAAATAAAAAATAAAATAAAGTAGCTAAATCATAAGCAAAATAAAAATAAATTAAAATTAAAATAGCTAAATGAAAATTAAAATAAAAATAAAATGAAAAAAATAAAAATAAAAAATAAAATAAAATAAAATAGCTAAATGATAAGCAAAATAAAAATAAAATAAAAATAAAATAAAAATAAAATGAAAAAAATAAAAATAAAATAAAAAATAAAATAAAGTAGCTAAATGATAAGCAAAATAAAAATAAAATAAAAATTAAAATAGCTAAATGAAAAATAAAATAAAAATAAAATGAAAAAAATAAAAATAAAATAAAAAATAAAATAAAGTAGCTAAATGATAAGCAAAATAAAAATAAATTAAAATTAAAATAGCTAAATGAAAAATAAAATAAAAATAAAATGAAAAAAATAAAAATAAAATAAAAAATAAAATAAAGTAGCTAAATCATAAGCAAAATAAAAATAAAATAAAATAAAAATTAAAATAGCTAAATGAAAAATAAAATAAAAATAAAATGAAAAAAAAAATAAAAAAATCTAAAATAATAAGTAAAAAGTAGCGAAATGAAAGCAAAAAGAAGCGAAGAAGCATTTAAAAGTTAACTTTTGAGAAGACGACGAGTTCGTTGTGAAAAAACCGGTTGTCATTATAAATGAAGATTTGGCAAATACTTCCTCACTGCTTCACAGACATGTCATCGGTTGTTTGAAGTCAGATAAACATGATTGATTGGTCAGGGCTGCACATTGCTCGGGGGGGGGTGGACCTGCGTCTGTCAAGAAGGACGTAAAACCGCATGAACCCACTGGATCGGGCCAACATCAGGCGGTGAGGGTAAGGAAGTCAGTGCAGCGCCTGCTAGAGTTTAGCCGGCATTTCCCGTTTGTCTAACAACATTTTTTTTTTTTTTACCATTTAAAGGCGAGTAATTTTCCTCCGAAGCAAACATGAGCACAAAACAGACGCGCACTCAGTCACATAACTACCCAGTTATTTAGCAAGCTACATAGACGGTCAGATATAATATATAAACAACAAACCGAGGTCGTTGCATCTGTACAGTTTCGAGAAGGAGACATCTACCAATTAATATTATCATTAATATTGAGAGTTTATTTCCTTTGATTTCTAGTGTTCACTCATTTCTTTTCGGGTCCCGACCAAAGACCTAAAGTCTGAAATGGCATCATGATATTTTCCAATGAACAGTTTTGAGAAAGAATCGTACATATTTTACATAGCTAAAGTATTTCTTAAGATGTGGGCTGTATTTGTGAGGACTTTTTTTTTATATTTCTTTAAAGGTTGAGCTACCAGTGATTCCTTCAAGGAATCTATTGGAATCTTTTACGATCATTTCGAGTGCTCCAACTACAACTGGAACTGTTAATGTTCTAATGCCCCACATTTTTGAGATTTCGATTTCAACGTCCTTGTATTTTGATAATTATTTGAAGATCTTCAAAGCTACATTGCAGCCCGCAGGGAATGCCATGTTAATAAGGAGGCACATTTTGTCTTTGCAGTCTCTAATCACGATGTCAGAGTGATTAGCTGTGAATGTTCTGACTGTGTGTATTGTAAAATCCCATAAAATTGTTACAGGTTCTATCTCTCTAAACGGGTCTGGGTGATGTTCATACAAATTTCTTGCAGTTTGCTTTCCGTAAGTATTGCAGATTTCCCAGTGCAGATATTGACCCGCTCTGTCATGCCAGTGGGTGCCAATACAGCGCAACCTTATACCAGACAGTGAATTGTTTCTGGAGTTTTATCACAGAATCTGCATTTTGGCCTTATTATTATTATTATTATTATTATTATTATTATTATTATTATTTCCTTGCATTTCTGTTATCTACACATTTCCTTCCAGGCCCCAACCAGAAACATAATGTAAGAAATGGATTTCCACTGATCATTTCTTTAAAAAAGATCACACATATTTTACATCGATAAAGGTTTTTGCAATGTGTGAGTAATATTTTTTTGTCTTTAAGGCATGGGCTACCAGGAACCCGTGCCATGAATCTATCGGAACTTTTTCCAATCAAACAAAGCTTTCCAACTAGAACTGGAATTGTTGACATCTTCCTCTACTACATTTTCGAGATTTCCATTTCAAGATCCATGTATTGTCTTAGCATTCTGAAAATTTTCAAAGAAACATTACAATCTACAAGGACTGCCATGTCAATAAGAAGACACATTATGTTTTTTGCGGTCTTTGATCACGATGTCTAAGCGATTAGCTTTCACTGTTCTCTCTATGTGTATTGAGAAATCCCATCAAATTCTTACAGGTCCTATATCTCTAACGGGGTCAGTTTCTTTACCATAAAAGTGGCATATTTTATATTATTATCATATTTTATATTATTATTAGCTGTAATAGTATTTACCATTAACTGTATTAAACTAATGTTGTTATAATTTCTTTTTGTTAACTCATATACTCACAGGGCTAATATGCAGAACAGACTAACGTTTTCCCTATCACTACAAATGTAAAGATTAGTCTTCAAGACTATGGCCAACTGTTATCTATCCTAAATATTCTGAACTACATCCGCGTCCTGGGTAAGACGATAAACTACGTCTGCATCCTGGGTATGAAGATAACCTACGTCTGCGTCCTGGGTATAACGATAAACTACACCTGCGTCCTGGGTAAGACGATAGACTACGTCTGTGTCCTGCGTATGACGATAAACTACGTATGCGTCTTGGGTAAGAAGATAAACTTCGTCTGCGTCCTGGGTAAGACGATAAAATCTGTCTGCGTCCTGGATATGACGATAAATAACGAATGCATCCTGGGCAGGACGATAAACTACGTCTGCGTCCTGGGCAAGACGATAAACTAGGTCTGCGTCCTTGGTAAGTTGATAAACTACGTCTGTGTTCTGGGTAAGACGATAAACTACGTCTGCGTCCTGGGTAAGTCGGTAAACTACGTCTGCGTCCTGGGCAAGACGATAAAATACGTCTGCGTCCTGGGTAAGACGATAAACTACGTCCAGCGGCAAGGCCACTTATCAGGAGGTTTTGAGGAGCGTGAATTGCTGGTGTTCCCAGGTCCAATCTGACCCGGGGTGGTAGCACTTGTTAGTGTCCCAGCTATGGGTAAATAGTTAACACCCAAAAAGGGTCAAAACACTAGGAAAATGTAAAAATAGGTTTTAATACAAGAAATACATTTTTGTAAAAATTAAGAGCAACAAATGAATTTTTGACAAAAACAAGTTCAGAGGATAAGGCACAAAAATTTCAACGTCCCAGGAATGAAGAAAACTGAGATAACATTGTTAAAGAAATGTAATCGCAATAAATAAAAGTAACTGTAAGAAAATGTAAGAAAAAAACACACAAAAAACTGTAAAGCGTGTATCTACTTTTGACCTACACCGTATTTATTGTTATGAACAAGAATACGATAGAGAAAAAGTGTGACATTAATTTTATTAAACATTGAAAAAAAACGTCAAAAAATATAAAAAAAAAATATCAAGAAAATATTAAAAATATATCAAAAAATATCAAGAAAATAACAAAAATATCAAAAAATCAAAAAATAACAAAAAATATCAAAAAATCGAAAAAATATCAAGAAAATATAAAAAAATATAAAAACATCAAAAAATATTAAAAATATTAAGAAAATTTACGAAAATATAAAAATATCAAAACAATATCAAGAAAATAGCAAAACCTATCAAAAAATATAAAAAAATATCGAAAAATATCAAAAAATATCAAAACAATATAAAATATATAAAAAAAAAATCAAAATTATCAAAAAATATCAAAAAAATATCTCATTACTCTTACGACAAAATATGGGATTTTTAAATAAATTTTGCAGTGTAAAAACGGAATCGACACAAAAAAAGTCTCGATTTAAAAATAAAACATAAGAACTGAAAAAAACAATTGGATGAATGAATCATTTCTTTAAATCAAGTAAAATTATGTAATCCTTTCGTGAGCAGACATTAGCTTTTTTTTCTTTAATTTTGCAATGTTAAAAATAACATATTAATATAACAACTTTGGTAAAAATTTAACCATCCATTTTTAAACAAAAATACACATTACACAATATTAATTCCCTTTCCACTGCATCCTTTACGTATATGCAAATATGTCAGAGGAAATTTATAGTTTAAAAACAGTTATTCGACTTTGATAACCATTGTCTTTCCCTGTGGCTAAATGGTATAGCACGTCAGGCTATATGACGGTTCCGTGTAGAATACAGGTCCGATTCGTGTCGGAGGACACATACTATCTATGAAATTTTTCGGACATTCAGGCCGGTAAATGTTGTTAATACGTTTTTTTTTTTTTTTTTTTTAATAAACAGAGCGTTTACTTAAATATTTGTATCTAAAAAAATATCGTATAAACTGAATGAATATATATACATACGGTAGCGGCCATAATATAAGGAAAACGAAACAACAAAGACATAAAAAAAAAAAACTATTATGTAAATTTTTGTAACTTTGTATAATATTTATGCATTACACCCTAATCTTTATTCGGTAAAAATTTCATTGCTAATCATGCATTACTTTTTAAGTAATACACATATTTATGTCTTTGTTGTTTCCGTTCCTTATATTATGGCCGCTACTGTATATATATATATATATATATATATATATATATATATAT
>OZ010607.1:76627442-76697442 GCA_963932145.1 Acanthosepion lycidas | reverse complement strand
TTCAGGGTTACATTCTCCTAGACTGGTTGCCACCCAAGGCTATAGAAATATTTATATTCAGCAACAACAATAATAAAAATGTTTTCATATATTTAATAATAATTTTATACTTTTTTTAGTTTTAATTTCTTTGTTGATTCGTTTCTTTAATCGCCATTAAAGTAATAATAAATCAAATTGGTATATTTGATAACGAACTGTTCACTCCGACATCTAAAGTAAAATATCTATGGTGGTTCCTTGTCATCGCAGAGGGTTTACTTGTCCCAGTGATTCCAAAACTGAAGACGTCTGGAGTTCTAACACATGCAGAGCCACCCATGGCAGTAAGGTCGAAGAGGAAGGACCAGACTGAACGCCTCCAACTCCTAGAGACAGTCCGATGCAACCAACTTTACTAGACGTTGCCTCTGTTAATCCCATTTTGAACGTCGAGGACACACAAGCACACAAATACACACACAGAAAGAGAGAGAGAGCGGGGGATTTTATTTTCATCCAACAGACCAATAGTGATTTTTAAATCTACAGTTAGCTGTGGTATGGGCCGAACGTATGGGGCACCCAGTGAGGATCAAACTTAATAGTCATAATTAATCTCGTAATTTACTTATTCGAGACAAGCTCTCTAACCAAGATTCTATTATCGTCAGTAAATTAATAATAAGTCAATGTGATAAATTTGATAACGAACTGTTCATTCCGACATCCATGACATGGCCGTTCCTTGTCATGGTAGAGGGTTTACTTCTCTCAGTGCCCCCAAGAGCTGATCTATCTGAAGTTCTAACTCCTCTAGGGCCACCTGATTTTCTTTGTTTTCCCCACCATCTCCGCCACCATCACCAAGGTGGGGGTGGGGAAATAGGGAGAGGTGATGATGCTAACCATTAAACCACATCCAAATATCCCTTTATTCTGTTTATAGCAGTTTTGAATTCAGAGTTACATTCTCCTAGACTGGTTGGCACCCAAGGCTACAGAAATATTTATATTCAGCAACAACAATAATAAAAATGTTTTCATATATTTAATAATAATGATATACTTTTATTTCTTTGTTAATTCGTTTCTGTTATCGTCAGTAAATTAATAATTAAAAAAATAGTGTAAAATATCTATGGACTTTCCTTGTCATGGTAGAGGGCTTATTTGCCCCAGTGATCCATAAAATGAAGACGTCTGGGGTTGCAACTCCTCTAAGGCCATCCATGGCGGTAAGGTCAAAGAGGAAGGACCAGACTGAACGCGACCAACTCCTTCGAACATTCCTATGGTGAAATAGGCAAAGATCTACCCGAAAGATCTACACGGAAGAAGACAGCGTAACCGAGGCGGGCATTGAGAGACCAAGCATCCGACAATCCGATGTAACCATGTTTGCCAGATTTTGTCCCTGTCAATCCCTTTTTGAACTTCGAGAGAGACGATTCTGACCAAATGCGGAGAGTTGTCAACGAATATCAAATTCATAAGAAAGGCCTCACAGCCATCTCCGACACCGACACCGCCAGCATGAGATCAAAACTTGGAAAAATTAAAAAATGCATTAGAAAAAATTACCAGCAATATATTTTTAGAAAAAAAACATACCAATGATCACAAAATACAATTCCAGCATTTAATGAACCATAAGGAGTCGATATGCCGTTAAACGAACATCAATAACCCCTTTGTATACTAGTGGCATTATCGCATTGGTTGGGGTTGAAATGATTTTTTAAAAAAAATCTTTTACCAGAAACAAGCGAGTGAATTCCAGAAAAATTTAAGGAGAGCCATTTTTGCAACGAAAGTTGAAATACGATAAGATTCAGTTCCAATTTCTTGTTTTGGTTCCGTGTTTGAAAATAAAAAATAATTCTACGATTTAAAACTTTAAGTAAACTAAATTCCGTTTTACTACATTTCGCGGTTTAACTGGCGACTGGAAACTTTAAATTAAAACTATTTACATAACAAAGTCTGTCTTGAGTTTCTGCAAAGTAATTTCTTTCCAAACACAAACATATTAATTTCCCCTGAAACGTAAACTGAGGCCGTGATTAATCAGACAATACTCTAAGAAGACAAAATACAAAGCTTTAAGATCTTGATTTTTGCAGACTGATTTCAGTAAGCTTTTCTATTCCATAAGTTTTATCCAGACGTATCCGGAGGCTTGACAAACAAGAAAAAAAATCTTTTCTAAAATCATTCATGTTAAAAGAACGTTAATATAAGTTACATATAAGGTGTATTTAGGCAGCAGGTAGTTATTCAATGAAGTTTGATTAAAAAGAATCGACAATGTCTGTCTGTCTGTCTGTCTATCCATCTATCTATCTATCTATCTATCTATTTTGGTCTTTTCAGTATCTATCTATCTATCTATCTATCTATCTATCTATCTATCTAGCTAGCTAGCTAGCTAGCTAGCTATCTATCTTGGTCTTTTCAGTATCTATCTATCTATCTATCTATCTATCTATCTATCTATCTATCTATCTATCTTGGTCTTTTCAGTATCTATCTATCTATCTATCTATCTATCTATCTATCTTGGTCTTTTCAGTATCTATCTATCTATCTTGGTCTTTTCGGTATCTATCTATCTATCTATCTATCTATCTCTCTATCTATCGATCTATCTATCTATCTATCTTGGTCTTTTCGGTATCTATCTATCTATCTATCTATCTATCTATCTATCTATCTATCTATCTATCTAGCTTGGTCTTTTCAGCATCTATCTATCTATCTATCTATCTATCTATCTATCTATCTATCTATCTATCTATCTCATTCTGTTCATATCTATCTATCTATACACACACACACACACACACACACATATATATATATATATATATATATATATATATATATATATATATATATGTATATATATATATATATATGCAATATAATTGGGCCAGTTCTGACATCTCGTCTACAGTCGCTCTCTCACAAATGCGCCGTCGCCTCTCTCTGTCTGTTTTACAAATACTTTTATGGTAATTGCCCCGAGGAGCTGCATTCGCTGGTTTCCAGACTACATGAGTTCAAGCGCCCTACGAGGCTGGCATCCCGCTCTCACCCTTTCACTGTCGAAACTACTAAATGTAGCCGTCTCGTCAACTCCAATAGCTTCATGTCTCGCACCTCTCACCTGTGGAACTCCCTTCCCTATTCCAGTTTCCCTGAGAGCTATAATCTACAATTATTCAAATGTAATGTCAATCGACATCTCCAGTTGCCTTGATCTATCTACTATCCTTCTCCTCATCCTTTCCTCTATCACTCCTATCTGATCTTGCTCCAGATCTTCTGTAACCCCTAGAGGCTTCCCGCCTTGCTTAAGGTGAAACGCTTAATATATATATATATATATATATATATATATATATATATATATATATATATATATATATATATATATATATGAAAATGATTTTATTTTAATCTAAAACTTATATGTGCGTTTGTCGTGCATTAATCTTGCTAAAAAGAGGAAATATTAAAGAAGTCAGGTCTAGTATTCACCGTGCGTGAGATGGATATTATGCCTGCCTCATAAATCCGCCTAAGATTTTTATTATGAAAATATTCTAAAAGCTTCACAGAATCAAAATTAAAATTATGACAAAATGACACCTCGAAGACCACTACTACATCTACATCACTTTCAGCTGCCCCTGATAATAATTCTTTTGGTCGCATCTGTCTACCAAATAACCATTTGACCGAACGTATCTCCAATGATTTAAATGCGCTGAAAATTAAAACTACAATATTACCTACTAGAACTATCCGTAGTTTATTAAATAACACCAGCAACCAACATATTACATCCGATGCTTGCATCTACCAAATCTCATGCAAAAACTGTGACTTAAAATAAGTGGGTGAAACATGTAGGTCTGTAAAATCTCGCGTTTTCGAACATAAACGAGATATTCGCCTCGGTAATTTAAACGATGCTTTAGCAGTACACACAACTAAAGCAGATCATAATTTCGATTTTGATTCTGTGAAGAATTTAAAATATTTTCATAATAAAAATTCTTTTTATTTTTCATTCAAAATACTCTATTTTAGGAATACGTTTTCACAACAACGCCGACGTGACGCCGACGTGATCATATCGAAACGGAACGCTGATCTTGAAAAATTTCAGTTGTCTGTTTTGATTAGTCTTACTCTTATGTCCATCGTCTTTTCATGTTGAATTAAATATAGTCTAATGTTAATTATGTTTTACGAATATGTCCTGAAGATGGTCTACTAGACCGAAACGTCCGACGTTGACATTATATTAACATTAAAACAGCATAATTGCATATTAGGATTTTTTTTCCGTATATTTTTCTTCATATATATGTACATATATATAGACATATGTATATACACAGACACACGCACACACACGCACACACACGCACAAACACACGCACACACACATATATATATACATATATATATATATATATATATATGTGTGTATATGCGTATATATATATATATATATATATGTGATGAGATTTCATCAATTTACAATTGAGCTGGCTAAATCTAACCGTAAGATCTATGCTAGCAGTTTCTTTTCTCGCACTTGTGGGACTCCATTCCAACTCCATGCTTTCCGCCCACTTTGGTCTGAAAAATTTAAATGCAATGCCAATCAATATCTACTGTTATCCTGATTTCTTTTTTTTCTCTTTCCGCTCATTAATGTTTCTGTTCCAAACTTTTTCACAACCAGTAACTGCTTTTTCTCAGTGGGGTGATACCGATTAAAACACACACACACACATACCACCCCCCCACACACACACACACATATATATATATATATATATATATATATATATAAATAAAATATGTAGGTTGTTTAATATAACAAGGACAAACGAAAAGGTACCATTATAATTAGTACGATAAACATTTATTAAATATTAATTATAAACCATAAAACAAAAATGCAACACGGAATGAAAGGTTTTATGTTCGGAACTTTCGGACACGCCTGTGTCCTTCTACATGGGACCGAAGAGCAGCCAGTGAAATGTGAATTACTAACCGACAGATGTTTTTGTCGGTGGGGTATTTTCTAGTGCAAATCTTATAAACAAAAACCCGATCTCTGTCTGATTTCTTGATGTCCGTTTTATGAAAATAAAATTAAACATAAATTTTTCATCGGTGTAAAGCGTTAGGCAGTGTCTATTGTTACTAGTGTGTGTCGTGGAGGGGGTAGTGATATTGTAAACATTGATGAAGAGAGTTATAGTTTGGGGAGGGTGAAAAGACGTTTTGCGTGTAGCAAGTTATAGCAAAGTTGTTACAAAAATTGGCAAACCACGTGGTCACGTGTTGAAAGACGAGAATAAGGTGAGAATATGATGTGATGAAAAGGAAGAAAGAGAAAGTGGCGAGAAAGGGAAATATGGAATATATATCAGGTCATCCCATAAGTTCTGTCCGAATTTTGAATAAAGAAAACAAGTGACCAAATGTTACATTTAATTAGAGATTCAATCAACAATGTATTTTCCCTGATTATCTATGACGTCCTTCCATCTATTAACAAGCTTACTAATTCCATTACTGCAAAATTCTTTTGGCTTTGATTCGAAGAACTCACAAATGTCACTTTTAACCTCTTCCTGTGTTACAAAATCTGTTTCTTCCAAATGATTCTGTAAGCTACGAAACAAATGGTAGTCTGAAGGAGCAAGATCGGGAGAATAAGGTGGATGAGGAATTTTCTCTCAACCAAGTTCTTCGATCTTTTGTGACGTGATTCTTGCTGTGTGGGGTCGCACATTGTCCTGATAAAACATCACTTCTTTTCGATTCACTAGAGCAGGTCTTTTTTTCCTCAAACCTTGGTTCAAACGCTCTAATTGCTGACAGTATATTTGAGCATTAATTGTTGCATTAGGTGGTAAGAATTCAAAGTGGATTATTCCTTGGCGATCCCACCAGATTGAAAGAAGAACCTTTTGCCCATGAAGTTCCCTTCTCGGCTGTAGCTGGGTCCTTCCCTTTTACCAAGCCACTGTCTACGACGCTTAACATTTCGATAAAAGATCCATTTTTCGTTGCCAGTCAAAAGTCTATCCAAAAAAGGTGAAACAATTTGGCGAGAATGGAGAGAAGAGCAGATGTCAACTCGGGTTTTCAGACAATTCCTGAGGCACCCATTTTCCAAGTTTAGGAACTTTTCCAAGTTGTTGAAGATGACGCTGAACAGTTGTATGGTTTGAATTGAGAACCACTGCCAATTCCTCAACTGATAAAGCAGGATTTTCTTCAAGGTCTGCTTCAAGAAGCTTTTCGTCAAACTCAACTAGACGTCCGGTTCGATCTTCATCTTCAAGGGTGAAATCTCCACCTCTGAATTTTTTAAACCATCTTCTGCAAGTTCTTTCATTCACACATTCCTCTCCATAAACTGAGTGAATGTTTCTAGCCGCTTCGGCTGCTGAGTTTCCTTTCTTGAACTCATAAAGCATTATGTGCCTCAAATGATTCTTGGGTACTTCCATGTTAGCAGGGTTTTAATCAAACAAAATTTTATTTTATTGTTCTCTGAAATCAAATTTGATCAGTTTAAATGCATCTAAACATAAAAATAATGTTCAGCTCCATTAGACATTATAAAATACTCTTTAAATTTCGTTCATTTTAACAAAAAGTTAAAATTCGGACAGAACTTATGGGATGACCTGATAATAATAAAAAATTATCAGAAGAATTAAGGGAACAGAATATTGATAAAAAAGAGTTTAATACGATAAAGGAAAAACTCAGAGGCACAAATGTTTACATATGTAGAAGGACATGCGTACAAACGAGCAGATGATAGTTTGTAAATATACAAAAGACACCACACAAAACTATGAATCTCAATACACGTAAAAATATAAATATATGTACAACATTAATATATATCTACGCTAACTTTTAACATAAGCTTATTATATGTCAAGGAGCCATATTGATAGAACCAATGATGGTATGAATGAAGGTGATTGGAAAAAGCATTAGGCAGTTCTATTATTATTAGTGGGAGAGTGAGATTGTAAACATAGATGAAGATAGTTATAGGCTGGGGAGGGAGAAAGACGTCTCGTGTGTAGCAAAAATTGTTGGACCAAGTTGTCAAGTGTAGAAAGATGAACTGTGGTTAGAATATGATGTGATGAAGAAAAATGAGGTGGAAAAAAATGGAATATATAATGATAAAATATTATTAAATTAGAGGAAAAGAAAAAAGTGAAGGAACAAAAAAATGGATAAAAATTTGGAAATCTATTTTTAACAAAAAAAAGGGGGGTACAGAAAATTGCCTTTTTTTTTTGTTCTAAGAGGAAAGGTTTATACATATATACATAGATGCACACGTGTACATAAGTGTACATAACAGTATGTAAATATACACAAGCCACCACACAAACATGAATCTCAATACACGTAAAGATGTCTAAAATTAATATGTATCTAACCATCTCCACTCTTTACATAAGCTAATATGTAAAGGAGCCATAGTGATAGTTTAAAAGAGGGTGACTGGAAAGTAGCTCTCAGTGTACACGGCAATACTTCCATTACTGCATAGTGTGTAATGAGGCAAATCATAGGTGACAGAACGTAAAAATATAGTAGGTAGGTGATGGCTCATCTGAGGAGTGGTGTTGCCGATAATGGGTTTCCTTGTGGAAATCGTGATCTTTGAGTAAAACCAAATCCCTGTTTAGTCTCTCTATGTAGGAAATTACTTTTAGGATATACTTCAACTACAATCTGCATCTATCCTCCCAGCTACCAAACCAAGATACTAAAAGCACACACTCGACGTCGTCGATGCTATGACCAGGTTAGATGAAGTGTACAGAGACAGAGAAATTGTTTTTGTTATCCCTGATGTTTTTCTTGTGGTTATTGAACCATAAACAAAACTGTTCCAGTTTCTCCCATATAATTCCCTTCTTGAATTTATGACAGAAACACAAATATACGAGACAGGAACTGTTGTAGCTTAGAGCTAGCAGTCTGAATACCACGAGTACTTGAGGGTGTGTAAATATTGCGAGTGATGTGTTTGCACATGAGACATTGGAGTTTGTTGCAGATAACATTCCCTTGGTGAGGTGATGCGTTGCAGATGTTTGATGATGCTAAATATCTAAAGAGTTGGGGTGGGGGGTGTTGACTGTCGTCTTGCATGTAGGGGTTATCGCTGAATAATTTACTAATAGTATTGATTAGTTTTAAAAGATGGAAATCTTTAGTTACGGTGTGGAAAAAGTTTGTGGATGTTAAAATTAAAATAAAAGACTATGGGAAGTCTGGAATTATTCTTTTTAGTTCCATAGTTGAGGAGTGTGTTTCTGTTTTGAAAGTTTTAGTGATAGATTCTTTGATTATTTTGAGGGGGTAATTCCTGTTAAGAAAGTGGTTGCAAAGTTGTCCTATGTGTATGTTGTAATCTTCTTTGTGAGAACAGATGCATTTAATGTGTAAGCATTGGCTGTAGATTATAGATTTTTTTTAGTTTGGAGGGTGGCAGCTATTGAAATTAAGGCAGCAATGACCATTATACTTGATGTATAGTGTAGTGGAAATGTGGTTGTTATTGAGACCTCCTAATGTGTCCAGAAACAGAATGGATGTGGTAGAATAGTCCATAGTAAATTTGATAGTGTGGTAGAAATTATTTCCACAAGGAAACTCATTATCAACAACAACCCTCTATTTTTGTTCATTCACTTTTTTCTTTTCATTTAGTAAAATTTTATTATATATTCCGTTTTTCCTCATTTTTTTCATCACATCATCACAGCCCATCTTTCTACACTTGACAACTTAGTCTGATATTTTCTTTTATTTTATTGTAAGAGGAAAGGTGTATACATATATACGTAGTTGCACACGTGTACATAAGTGTACATAACAGTATGTAAATATACAAAAGCCACCACAAAAACATGAATCTCAATACACGTAAAGATATAAATGCATGTACAAAATTAATATGTATCTACACTAACATTCCACTCTTCTTATATAAGTGCTCAATATCAGTGATAGAGCTGACATATTTAATTGTATGGATATGAGTTTGTCACCCTGGATTTCACGATTTTGGGATCATCAGACATTCTGTGTTGATTGCATTGTCTGATCATCGCAAAAGCGTGAAACGCAAGATCACAAACCCATATCCCTACAACTATATATATATATATATATATATATATATATATATATATATATATATATATATATATATATATAAGGTAAAAGTTATATATATACTTTAAGTTAAAAGAAGTACATGTTATTTTTACTTTTGTTTTTCACACGTGTATAGAGCGCTTTCGGCTATACATTTAGCCATTATCAAAGATTAAATATTTTAACTGTTAAATAAAAAATAGTTTGTTGTATGTACGTATTATAAAATGTTTTCATTTTTAAAAAATTTACCATCGGAAAGGAAAAAAATTATTAGATCGTATGAGAAATTTTATAAATCTAGATAAAAACAACTTGTCTGTCGTATTCAATGAAATGTGCATATATATATATATATATATATATATATATATATATATATATATATATATATATATATATATAAGACACCGTAGGTGTTGAAACAAAATGGCTATTTTTGTAGTGATTTTATAACATATTTATGTTATAAATTTTTTTTTTTTTCTTTAAAAATAAATAATTATATATATATATATATATATATATGTATATACGAAGAAAAATATACGGAAAAACAAACAAAAATCCTAATATGCAATTATGCTGTTTTAATGTTAATATAATGTCAACGTCGGACGTTTCGGTCTAGTCGACCATCTTCAGGACATATTCATAAAACATAATTAACATTAGACTATATTTAATTCAACATGAAAAGACGATGGACATAACAGTAAGACTAATCAAAACAGACAACTGAAATTTTTCAAGATCAGCGTTCCGTTTCAATATGATCACTTCGGCGTCACGTGGGCGATGTTGTGAAAACGTATTCCTAAAATAGAGTATTTTGAATGAAAAATAAAAAGAAATTTATTTTCATCTAAAATTTATATGTACGTTTGTCGAGCATTAATCTTGCTATTATATTAACATTAAAACAGCATAATTGACATTAAATTAACATTAAAACAGCATAATTGCATATTAGGATTTTTGTTTGTTTTTCCGTTTATTTTTCTTCATACTCTCGGATCTATATCCATATATTTGCTTATATATATATATATATATATATATATATATATATATATATATATATAGAAAGAGAGAGATAGAGAGGAGTAAATTAAATTCACTAAGACGAAAAGGGTTACTGTTTATGGAAGTAACATTACTAATAGACGAGAAGAAAGAAGTGTAATCAGAATTTTATATATATATATATATATATATATATATATATATATATATATGTATGTGTGTGTGTGTTTATTAAATAAAGCGTTCAGAGGTCATTTGATAAACATCGCCTGAGGATACCGTAAGGTTGAAACCAAGGTAGCAGATTCAACTGATCGCATGATATTTAAAGTTAAAAGCTCTACATGGTGTTTTTACTTTTATTTTTTCTCACGTGTATTGATCACTTTTTAATACTGCTGTTTCCTGGTCCGATTCACCGCTGACCATTAATTTTTTATGTATAACACACACACACACACACACATATATATATAATAATTTATACATACAGACAAAACAACTACTTTGTTTTTTTTCATGTGTAAAAATTATAATAAATAATTATTGGTCTACGCTTGGTATTGAGCCATCTTTTCAATTAATACTGTGAATGTTAGAATTGGTATTATTTACGTTCTCATTACATTCGGTTATACACATACACACACACAGACACACACACAGAGACACAAACACAGAGACAAACACACATACGCACACGCATATATATATATATATATATATATATATATATATATACACACGGCGTTACTCTTAAACTGTAAACTTTAATCTTGCCCTTATTTTTGTCTTACAATAGCCCCTGCCTACACTCTACTTTTTGTATTCGCACCCCACTGTTATATGAAATTTATATTTTAAATTTGAGCTGTGAATCTGCGTTTAATTTAGCGTTCCTCCCATTAGACCTAGTATTATTTTAAAAATCAAAAGTAATAATTCGTGACTGATGAGTTGGTAGAACAACGAAGCTCTAGTTGCACTTTAAACTTGGGTATATATATATATATATATATATATATATATATATATATATATTTCTTAGCTATGCATAACCACACTGAGCATTGTTTTGATTAAACCTTAAATTAAATTAATTAATTATTTATTCGCTTACCTGTGTATTCACGCTAACGAACGTATATACTGTTCCTAATTTCTAATTATTTGATTTATCTATATTAATAGCAATCTCTCTCTTTCTCTCTACACACGCACACACACACATATATATATATATTGAACAATAAATATCTTCAAAATTTAAATCTTCAGACACACTGGGTTGTATATTAATATTATTTCGTTTTTATTATTATTTCAGTTATATATATATATATATATATATATATATATATATATATATATATATATATATATATATATATATATGTATGTATGTATGTGAGTGTGTGAGCTAATAAAGTTATCGTCCAGTTTGAACTTACTTTTATTTGTTTATCTATTTATTTTATTTAAACACACATCCTTTATTAAAGAAATATTTTTGGGATGTTAGTCGTTTGAAAAATCTCGCGTGATGTCATGTGTAACGTTTTCTGTGAGCGAGACCGCACAAAAATTTTACGATATTGGTCCTCGATAACGACTGCCAGAGTCTAAAGTCCTTGAACAAAAATACCTATATTATTCGATGTTCAATTAAACTCATGATCTGAAAGACTTGTTTATTTCTTACAATGATCTTGATGACCATGCCATATTAGGGACATTTCGAATGCAGGTACAATGTCATGAAATAAAAGTCATGGAAATAGTCTCATTGGAAAAAAATAGCAGAGGAAAAAGTCACATGAGACAATGTTAGCACTGTTTCCTCGTCTTTCTATAATTCATTTTTTTTAACCTTAGCCCTAACCTTATTTTTAAGCACATTCACTCCACGAAAAGCAGTAAAGCCACTAAGAAACAAAAGATTACTGGGTATGGAAGAATTAGAAAAGAGAAACATTACTAAGCAACGGGAACAAAAGAAGAGTAATCAGGAGGAGTATAGATAGCGATTGATATTGCATTTCAATTTTTACAGAGTAAAGTTGGCTAAAAAGCATGGAGCCGGAAGGCAGTTTCACGGCTAAAACAGTAAAGCCACTAAGACACACAGGGTTACTGAGTGTGGAAGAATTAGGAACAGAAATATTAATAATGATCAGGAAGAGGAAAGAGTAATCAAGAGGGCACTAGATAGAGATTGACATTGCATTTAAATTTTTGCAGATTAAAGTTGGCTGGAAAACATGGAGGCGGAAAGGAGTTCCACAATTAAGGTAGTAAAGCCACTAAGACACATTGGTTTAGTGTGTGTGGAAGAATTAAGAACAGAAACATTAATAATGAGCAGGAAGAGGAAAGAGTAATCAGGAGGACAGTAGATAGCGATTGACATTGTATTGAAATTTTTGCAGATTAAAGTTGCCTGTAAATCATGGAGCCATAAGAGAGTTCCACAAGTAAGGCAGTAAAACCACTATGACTCAAGGGGTTACAGGGTTTGGAAGAATTAGGAAGAGAAACATTAATAATGAGTAGGAAGAGGAAAGAGTAATCAGGAAGACAGTAGATAGCGATTGCTATTGCATTGGAATTTTTGCAGATTAAACTTGGCTGTAAAGCATGGAGACAGAAGGCAGTTTCACAAGTAAGACAGTAGAGACACAAGGGGTGTGGAAGAATTGTGAACAGAACCGGAAGGGAGTTTCTCAGGCGAGAAGTGCGGGAATATAAACAGTTAGTTGAACTTTGTCGTGTACATGAGAAGACGTTGCGAGAGGGTCTAAGGTGACGCGTATTCTTGAAAGAGGGCAATACACAAAACAGCAAAGAGGAATAGAAAGTAGAACACAAAGTGAAAACTTTGATCCAGACCCCCACGTCACTCACCCCAGACAAGGGGTAGTTTGTAAGTATCATTTCAAGTAGACGTTCACTTCGGTTATAATTAATTATATGAGGGAAAGACGAGGTGGTTGGAAGTGTAGATTATGTGGTTAAAGAGGTTGGATAACGATTTTTTTCTTGGCGTAGAGATTAAAATTGTATTGATTAAGGAAGTAACCACGCGTGAGCACTGTGCGAATAAACAGAAGGATTATCCATTTTCGGAAATGCGTGGTGACTAACATAGAAGTAACCCATTAACTGTCATTCTTTGTAATGCGCATTTTTGACGCAGACAGGTGTCTTAGCAGTTTATTTATTCCTTGCATTTAATTTCAGTAGTTACCATTGTCGTTTTTATAGAAACGAGAACATCAAATATACAGTGTAACCCGGATATAAGTGAGTTGTTGGGACCGCAGAAGAAGTATCTTATATCCGGGTCTCTTATATCCGGTTATCTTATATCCGGGTTACACTGTATATGTGTATAAAACATGAAACAATAATATTAATTAGAAATAAAAAAAAAAATACTTTTTAAAATAGTCATTATTTTTCTACTCGTGAAATGTGAAATTACGACAGAAACGGCTAATAATAAAAACTTTAAAGGCTATATATATAAATATACCTCTGCAAATGCAATGTAAGTAATTCAATGTAAATACAAGGAATAACATGTAGTGAGTTTAATTTTAACAGATCCCCAAATGAGGCTTATCGCAGGTAATGGGTTAAAATAATTATGATTAATGACGTATTATATGATGGAAAGACGAGGTGGTTGGAAGTTTAGATTATGCGACTAAAGAGGTTGGATAATGATTTTTTTCTTGACTTAGGGATTCAAATTTTAATGATTAAGGAAGTATCCACATATGAGCACCTATGCGACTAAGTGGAAGGATTTTTTTTTTAATTAATTCTGCCAAAGGAAGACAATAATGACATTAAATGTCTTCAGAAGAATTCCACTTATCTTCAAAAAGGCCAGGGGCGTCCGCCTGCAGATGCAAATTGGTTCCATAATGATTTTTAGTTTTGTATAAATAGAAAAAAAAATGTGGCACTGCTTTTGAATCAGTCCTATCTTAAACGTAGCTAGCAACAATCATTAATCCAAACAAACAATACAATAATCCTTGCACATAAATACTACTTTCTTACTGACCATTCTTACTAATACCTGAAGTCTCTATGAACTTCTAAATAGTTCCCATATGTACAATTTGTCTGTAATGGCGGAGAACTTTTAAACTGAAAACCACAATGAATATTTACAAAATGAATAAATATATATATACAAGAAACGAAACGAAATTGTGTCAGTAATAAAAAAAATTTCGAAGTTCTTAATTGTGGAAAAAATATCAGTTAACTGGAGGAACTTGGGACTTGGATAAATTAAAAACAACAACCATGCAACCAGCTACACACACTCATTCAGACTCAACAATTAAGAAACTCTTACTTGAAAATAAATATGAAATGGGTCCTGCGTCCTCCAGAGAACTAACATCTCTGGTCACCTAACCGGAAGTGCAGAGGGAATTAAACTACAGAGAGTGGGAACAAAAAATAAAAGGGGTCAATGATGATACATCTTAGCTAACTTAAAAAGGAAAATGATACGGTAATAAAGAAGAGGAGGCAGTACGCTTGGATCCTACTCTACAACTTAACCTAGTTATTGAGTTTGTGCAAATGCTTGGCAGGACCGGGATGAGGAAAGATAGCGAACAGAAAAAATACTAAGAGCTACAAAGGAAAGGAAATCGTGGAGAACAATGATCGCTTAGGCCCTAAAAAGACACGCCTCAGTGACTAATATGGTGGTCCTGTGCCAGAGAAGGTTTTGCTTAATACATACTTTGTATTTTTCTTCTATGTGCCGTGTTTCTTCAATGCGCGATCGACCATGATTCTCCACAGCTTCCTGTCTCATACAACTCTTAGTATTGTCTTTGCGCCATTCATTCAACTCCTCGTTCTGTCATCCTTTTGCACGAACACTGTCAGGGGTGGGGTTACTACTTGTTTCCCTTTAGCCTTCAATATGTCCTGTGAGTCTCAAATTCTCCAAGCTTCCTTTCCTCATTATGCGCTCCAGAACATTCAGCTGCCTCTTTCTGATTCAGGACATTTTTGATTCTATATAGCTTTAAAATTCCTTGTTGATTACGTTCCCTATCCAAAGACGAATCTGCAATGTTATTGGTCCTGGTCTGGAATCTCAGCTTCAATCAATTTTTCCACCGTCCTAATATAGATTCTTTGTGATTTTTCTATAAATACTTTCACGGTAATCGTTCTGACGAACTTTCCGCAATGATACTGAGTATTATGACTGTAAACGCAGTACTAGATTGACGTTTAGGTCTCATCATTTTACAGTTTAAATTGTTAGATGTAACTGTAAGTTCTATGCAAACAGCTTCTTCTGTCGCATTTCTGGCTTACAGAAGTCCTTTCCCCTCACTACAGTCTTCTAATTCTCTTTCACTTTTCTTACTTTCCAGTCAATTTTGATCATCAAAAATTTCAATGCAATGTCAATCGTTATCTTCAGTCTTCTTAATTCCTCTTCTTTTATTGTCCTTTCCCCTCACTAAAGTCTTCTAATTCTCTTTCACTCTTCTTACTTTACAGTCAAATTTGATCTTCAAAAATTTCAATGCAATGTCAATCGTTATCTTCTGTCTTCTAAATTCCTCTTCTTTTATTGTCCTTTCCCCTCACTAAAGTCTTCTAATTCTCTTTCAATCTTCTTACTTTCCAGTCAAATTTGATATTCAAAAATTTCAATGCAATGTCAATCGTTATCTTCTGTCTTCTTAATACCTCTTCTTTTATTGTCCATTCCCCTCACTAAAGACTTCTAATTCTCTTTCACTTTTCTTACTTTCCATTCAACTTTGATCTGCAAAAATTTCAATGCAATGTCAATCGTTATCTTCTGTCTTCTTAATTCCTCTTCTTTTATTGTCCTTTCGCCTTACTAAAGTCTTCTAATTCTCTTTCACTCTTCTTACTTTCCAGTCAACTTTGATCTTCAAAAATTTCAATGCAATGTCAATCGTTATCTTCTGTCTACTTAATTCCTCTTCTTTTATTGTCCTTTCCCCTTACTAAAGTCTTCTAATTCTCTTTCACTCTTCTTACTTTCCAGTCAACTTTGATCTTCAAAAATTTCAATGCAATGTCAATCGTTATCTTCTGTCTTCTTAATACCTCTTCTTTTATTGTCCTTTCCCCTTACTAAAGTCTTCTAATTCTCTTTCAAACTTCTTACTTTCCCGTCAACTTTGATCTTCAAAAATTTCAATGCAATGTCAATCGTTATCTTCTGTCTTCTAAATTCCTCTTCTTTTATTGTCCTTTCCCCTCACTAAAGTCTTCTAATTCTCTTTCACTCTTCTTACTTTCCAGTCAACTTTGATCTTCAAAATTTTCAATGCAATGTCAATCGTTATCTTCTGTCTTCTTAATACCTCTTCCTTTATTGTCCTTTCCCCTCACTAAAGTCTTCTAATTCTCTTTCACTCTTCTTACTTTCCAGTCAACTTTGATCTTTAAAAATTTCAATGCAATGTCAATCGTTATCTTCTGTCTTCTTAATACCTCTTCTTTTATTGTCCTTTCCCCTTACTAAAGTCTTCTAATTCTCTTTCAATCTTCTTACTTTCCAGTCAACATTGATCTTAAAAAATTTCAATGCAATGTCAATCGTTATCTTCTGTCTTCTTAATTCCTCTTCTTTTATTCTCCTTTCACCTCACTAAAGTCTTCTAATTCTCTTTCACTCTTCTTATTTTCCAGTCAACATTGATCTTCAAAAATTTCAATGCAATGTCAATCGTTATCTTCTGTCTTCTTAATACCTCTTCTTTTATTGTCCTTTCCCCTTATTAAAGTCTTCTAATTCTCTTTCACTCTTCTTACCTTCCAGTCAACTTTGATCTTCAAAAATTTCAATGCAATGTCAATCATTATCTTCTGTCTTCTTAATTCCTCTTCTTTTATTGTCCTTTCCCCTTACTAAAGTCTTCTAATTCTCATTCAATCTTCTTACTTTCCAGTCAACTTTGATCTTTCAAATATTTCAATGGAATGTCAATCGTTATCTTCTGTCTTTTTAATTCCTCTTCTTTTATTGTCCTTTCACCTTATTAAGTCTTCTAATTCTCTTTCTTCTTACTTTCCAGTCAACTTTGATCTTCAAAAATTTCAATGCAATGTAAATAGTTATCTTCTGTCTTCTTAATTCCTCTTCTTTTATTGTCCTTTCCCCTCACTAAAGTCTTCTAATTCTCTTTCACTCTTCTTACTTTCCAGTCAACTTTGATCTTCAAAAATTTCAATGCAATGTCAATCGTTATCTTCTGTCTTCTTAATTCCTCTTCTTTTATTGTCCTTTCGCCTTACTAAAGTCTTCTAATTCTCTTTCACTCTTCTTACTTTCCAGTCAACTTTGATCTTCAAAAATTTCAATGCAATGTCAATCGTTATCTTCTGTCTTCTTAATTCCTCTTCTTTTATTGTCCTTTCCCCTTACTAAAGTCTTCTAATTCTCTTTTACTCTTCTTACTTTCCAGTCAACTTTGATCTTCAAAAATTTCAATGCAATGTCAATCGTTATCTTCTGTCTTCTTAATTCCTCTTCTTTGATTGTCCTTTCCCCTCACTAAAGTCTTCTAATTCTCTTTCACTCTTCTTACTTTCCAGTCAACTTTGATCTTCAAACATTTCAATGCAATGTCAATCGTTATCTTCTGTCTTCTTAATTCCTCTTCTTTTATTGTCCTTTCCCCTGACTAAAGTCTTCTAATTCTCTTTCACTCTTCTTACTCTCCAGTCAACTTTGATCTTCAAAAATTTCAATGCAATGTCAATCGTTATCTTCTGTCTTCTTAATTCCTCTTCTTTTATTGTCCTTTCCCCTTACTAAAGTCTTCTAATTCTCTTTCAAACTTCTTACTTTCCCGTCAACTTTGATCTTCGAAAATTTCAATGCAATGTCAATCGTTATCTTCTGTCTTCTTAATTCCTCTTCTTTTATTGTCCTTTCCCCTTACTAAAGTCTTCTAATTCTCTTTCACTCTTCTTACTTTCCCGTCAACTTTGATCTTCAAAAATTTCAATGCAATGTCAATCGTTATCTTCTGTCTTCTTAATTCCTCTTCTTTTATTGTCCTTTCCCCTTACTAAAGTCTTCTAATTCTCTTTCAAACTTCTTACTTTCCCGTCAACTTTGATCATCAAAAATTTCAATGCAATGTCAATCGTTATCTTCTCTCTTCTTAATTCCTCTTCTTTTATTGTCCTTTCCCCTTACTAAAGTCTTCTAATTCTCTTTCACTCTTCTTACTTTCCAGTCAACTTTGATCTTCAAACATTTCAATGCAATGTCAATCGTTATATTCTGTCTTCTTAATTCCTCTTCTTTTATTGTCCTTTCCCCTTACTAAAGTCTTCTAATTCTCTTACACTCTTCTTACTTTCCAGTCAACTTTGATCTTCAAAAATGTCAATGAAATGTCAATCGTTATCTTCTGTCTTCTTAATTGCTGTTCTTTTATTGTCCTTTCCCCTTACTAAAGTCTTCTAATTCTCTTTTACTCTTCTTACTTTCCAGTCAACTTTGATCTTCAAAAATTTCAATGCAATGTCAATCGTTATCTTCTGTCTTCTTAATTCCTCTTCTTTGATTGTCCTTTCCCCTCACTAAAGTCTTCTAATTCTCTTTCACTCTTCTTACTTTCCAGTCAACTTTGATCTTCAAACATTTCAATGCAATGTCAATCGTTATCTTCTGTCTTCTTAATTCCTCTTCTTTTATTGTCCTTTCCCCTGACTAAAGTCTTCTAATTCTCTTTCACTCTTCTTACTCTCCAGTCAACTTTGATCTTCAAAAATTTCAATGCAATGTCAATCGTTATCTTCTGTCTTCTTAATTCCTCTTCTTTTATTGTCCTTTCGCCTTACTAAAGTCTTCTAATTCTATTTCAATCTTCTTACTTTCCAGTCAACTTTGATCTTCAAAAATTTCAATGCAATGTCAATCGTTATCTTCTGTCTTCTTAATTCCTCTTCTTTTATTGTTCTTTCCCCTCACTAAAGTCTTCTAATTCTCTTTCAATCTTCTTACTTTCCAGTCAACTTTGATATTCAAAAATTTCAATGCAATGTCAATCGTTATCTTCTGTCTTCTTAATTCCTCTTCTTTTATTGTCCTTTCGCCTTACTAAAGTCTTCTAATTCTCTTTCACTCTTCTTACTTTCCAGTCAACTTTGATCTTCAAAAATTTCAATGCAATGTCAATCGTTATCTTCTGTATTCTTAATTCCTCTTCTTTTATTGTCCTTTCCCCTCACAAAAGTCTTCTAATTCTCTTTCACTCTTCTTACTTTCCAGTCAACTTTGATCTTCAAAAATTTCAATGCAATGTCAATCGTTATCTTCTGTCTTCTTAATTCCTCTTCTTTTATTGTCCTTTCCGCTCACTAAAGTCTTCTAATTCTCTTTCACTCTTTTTACTTTCCAGTCAACTTTGATCTTCAAAAATTTCAATGCTATGTCAATCGTTATCTTCTGTCTTCTTAATTCCTCTTCTTTTATTGTCCTTTCCCCTCACTAAAGTCTTCTAATTCTCTTTCACTCTTCTTACTTTCCAGTCAACTTTGATCTTCAAAAATTTCAATGCTATGTCAATCGTTATCTTCTGTCTTCTTAATTCCTCTTCTTTTATTGTCCTTTCCGCTCACTAAAGTCTTCTAATTCTCTTTCACTCTTTTTACTTTCCAGTCAACTTTGATCTTCAAAAATTTCAATGCTATGTCAATCGTTATCTTCTGTCTTCTTAATTCCTCTTCTTTTATTGTCCTTTCCCCTCACTAAAGTCTTCTAATTCTCTTTCACTCTTCTTACTTTCCAGTCAACTTTGATCTTCAAAAATTTCAATGCTATGTCAATCGTTATCTTCTGTCTTCTTAATTCCTCTTCTTTTATTGTCCTTTCCGCTCACTAAAGTCTTCTAATTCTCTTTCACTCTTTTTACTTTCCAGTCAACTTTGATCTTCAAAAATTTCAATGCTATGTCAATCGTTATCTTCTGTCTTCTTAATTCCTCTTCTTTTATTGTCCTTTCCGCTCACTAAAGTCTTCTAATTCTATTTCAATCTTCTTACTTTCCAGTCAACTTTGATCTTCAAAAATTTCAATGCAATGTCAATCGTTATCTTCTGTCTTCTTAATTCCTCTTCTTTTATTGTCCTTTCCCCTCACTAAAGTCTTCTAATTCTCTTTCACTCTTCTTACTTTCCAGTCAACTTTGATCTTCAAAAATTTCAATGCTATGTCAATCGTTATCTTCTGTCTTCTTAATTCCTCTTCTTTTATTGTCCTTTCCGCTCACTAAAGTCTTCTAATTCTCTTTCACTCTTTTTACTTTCCAGTCAACTTTGATCTTCAAAAATTTCAATGCTATGTCAATCGTTATCTTCTGTCTTCTTAATTCCTCTTCTTTTATTGTCCTTTCCCCTCACTAAAGTCTTCTAATTCTCTTTCACTCTTCTTACTTTCCAGTCAACTTTGATCTTCAAAAATTTCAATGCTATGTCAATCGTTATCTTCTGTCTTCTTAATTCCTCTTCTTTTATTGTCCTTTCCGCTCACTAAAGTCTTCTAATTCTCTTTCACTCTTTTTACTTTCCAGTCAACTTTGATCTTCAAAAATTTCAATGCTATGTCAATCGTTATCTTCTGTCTTCTTAATTCCTCTTCTTTTATTGTCCTTTCCGCTCACTAAAGTCTTCTAATTCTATTTCAATCTTCTTACTTTCCAGTCAACTTTGATCTTCAAAAATTTCAATGCAATGTCAATCGTTATCTTCTGTCTTCTTAATTCCTCTTCTTTTATTGTCCTTTCCCCTCACTAAAGTCTTCTAATTCTCTTTCACTCTTCTTACTTTCCAGTCAACTTTGATATTCAAAAATTTCAATGCAATGTCAATCGTTATCTTCTGTCTTCTTAATTCCTCTTCTTTTATTGTCCTTTCGCCTTACTAAAGTCTTCTAATTCTCTTTCACTCTTCTTACTTTCCAGTCAACTTTGATCTTCAAAAATTTCAATGCAATGTCAATCGTTATCTTCTGTATTCTTAATTCCTCTTCTTTTATTGTCCTTTCCCCTCACAAAAGTCTTCTAATTCTCTTTCACTCTTCTTACTTTCCAGTCAACTTTGATCTTCAAAAATTTCAATGCAATGTCAATCGTTATCTTCTGTCTTCTTAATTCCTCTTCTTTTATTGTCCTTTCCGCTCACTAAAGTCTTCTAATTCTCTTTCACTCTTTTTACTTTCCAGTCAGCTTTGATCTTCAAAAATTTCAATGCTATGTCAATCGTTATCTTCTGTCTTCTTAATTCCTCTTCTTTTATTGTCCTTTCCCCTCACTAAAGTCTTCTAATTCTCTTTCACTCTTCTTACTTTCCAGTCAACTTTGATCTTCAAAAATTTCAATGCTATGTCAATCGTTATCTTCTGTCTTCTTAATTCCTCTTCTTTTATTGTCCTTTCCGCTCACTAAAGTCTTCTAATTCTCTTTCACTCTTTTTACTTTCCAGTCAACTTTGATCTTCAAAAATTTCAATGCTATGTCAATCGTTATCTTCTGTCTTCTTAATTCCTCTTCTTTTATTGTCCTTTCCCCTCACTAAAGTCTTCTAATTCTCTTTCACTCTTCTTACTTTCCAGTCAACTTTGATCTTCAAAAATTCCAATGCAATGTCAATCGCTATCTTCTGTCTTCTTAATACCTCTTCTTTTATTGTCCTTTCCCCTTACTAAAGTCTTTTAATTCTCTTTCAATCTTCTTACTTTCCAGTCAACTTTGATGTTTAAAAATTTCAATGCAATGTCAATCGTTATCTTCTGTCTTCTTAATACCTCTTCTTTTATTGTCCATTCCCCTCACTAAAGTCTTCTAATTCTCTTTCACTTTTCTTACTTTCCATTCAACTTTGATCTTCAAAAATTTCAATGCAATGTCAATCGTTATCTTCTGTCTTCTTAATTCCTCTTCTTTTATTGTCCTTTCGCCTTACTAAAGTCTTCTAATTCTCTTTCACTCTTCTTACTTTCCAGTCAACTTTGATCTTCAAAAATTTCAAAGCAATGTCAATCGTTATCTTCTGTCTACTTAATTCCTCTTCTTTTATTGTCCTTTCCCCTTACTAAAGTCTTCTAATTCTCTTTCACTCTTCTTACTTTCCAGTCAACTTTGATCTTCAAAAATTTCAATGCAATGTCAATCGTTATCTTCTGTCTTCTTAATACCTCTTCTTTTATTGTCCTTTCCCCTTACTAAAGTCTTCTAATTCTCTTTCAAACTTCTTACTTTCCCGTCAACTTTGATCTTCAAAAATTTCAATGCAATGTCAATCGTTATCTTCTGTCTTCTTAATACCTCTTCTTTTATTGTCCATTCCCCTCACTAAAGTCTTCTAATTCTCTTTCACTTTTCTTACTTTCCATTCAACTTTGATCTTCAAAAATTTCAATGCAATGTCAATCGTTATCTTCTGTCTTCTTAATTCCTCTTCTTTTATTGTCCTTTCGCCTTACTAAAGTCTTCTAATTCTCTTTCACTCTTCTTACTTTCCAGTCAACTTTGATCTTCAAAAATTTCAATGCAATGTCAATCGTTATCTTCTGTCTACTTAATTCCTCTTCTTTTATTGTCCTTTCCCCTTACTAAAGTCTTCTAATTCTCTTTCACTCTTCTTACTTTCCAGTCAACTTTGATCTTCAAAAATTTCAATGCAATGTCAATCGTTATCTTCTGTCTTCTTAATACCTCTTCTTTTATTGTCCTTTCCCCTTACTAAAGTCTTCTAATTCTCTTTCAAACTTCTTACTTTCCCGTCAACTTTGATCTTCAAAAATTTCAATGCAATGTCAATCGTTATCTTCTGTCTTCTAAATTCCTCTTCTTTTATTGTCCTTTCCCCTCACTAAAGTCTTCTAATTCTCTTTCACTCTTCTTACTTTCCAGTCAACTTTGATCTTCAAAATTTTCAATGCAATGTCAATCGTTATCTTCTGTCTTCTTAATACCTCTTCCTTTATTGTCCTTTCCCCTCACTAAAGTCTTCTAATTCTCTTTCACTCTTCTTACTTTCCAGTCAACTTTGATCTTTAAAAATTTCAATGCAATGTCAATCGTTATCTTCTGTCTTCTTAATTCCTCTTCTTTTATTGTCCTTTCCCCTTACTAAAGTCTTCTAATTCTCTTTCAATCTTCTTACTTTCCAGTCAACATTGATCTTAAAAAATTTCAATGCAATGTCAATCGTTATCTTCTGTCTTCTTAATTCCTCTTCTTTTATTGTCCTTTCACCTCACTAAAGTCTTCTAATTCTCTTTCACTCTTCTTATTTTCCAGTCAACATTGATCTTCAAAAATTTCAATGCAATGTCAATCGTTATCTTCTGTCTTCTTAATACCTCTTCTTTTATTGTCCTTTCCCCTTACTAAAGTCTTCTAATTCTCTTTCACTCTTCTTACCTTCCAGTCAACTTTGATCTTCAAAAATTTCAATGCAATGTCAATCATTATCTTCTGTCTTCTTAATTCCTCTTCTTTTATTGTCCTTTCCCCTTACTAAAGTCTTCTAATTCTCATTCAATCTTCTTACTTTCCAGTCAACTTTGATCTTTCAAATATTTCAATGGAATGTCAATCGTTATCTTCTGTCTTTTTAATTCCTCTTCTTTTATTGTCCTTTCACCTTATTAAGTCTTCTAATTCTCTTTCTTCTTACTTTCCAGTCAACTTTGATCTTCAAAAATTTCAATGCAATGTCAATCGTTATCTTCTGTCTTCTTAATTCCTCTTCTTTTATTGTCCTTTCCCCTCACAAAAGTCTTCTAATTCTCTTTCACTCTTCTTACTTTGCAGTCAACTTTGATCTTCAAAAATTTCAATGCAATGTCAATCGTTATCTTCTGTCTTCTTAATACCTCTTCTTTTATTGTCCTTTCCACTCACTAAAGTCTTCTAATTCTCTTTCACTCTTCTTACTTTCCAGTCAACTTTGATCTTCAAAAATTTCAATGCAATGTCAATCGTTATCTTCTGTCTTCTTAATTCCTCTTCTTTTATTGTCCTTTCCCCTCACTAAAGTCTTCTAATTCTCTTTCACTCTTCTTACTTTCCAGTCAACTTTGATCTTCAAAAATTTCAATGCAATGTCAATCGTTATCTTCTGTCTTCTTAATTCCTCTTCTTTTATTGTCCTTTCCCCTTACTAAAGTCTTCTAATTCTTTTTCAATCTTCTTACTTTCGAGTCAACTTTGATCTTCAAAAATTTCAATGCAATGTCAATCGTTATCTTCTGTCTTCTTAATACCTCTTCTTTTATTGTCCTTTCCCCTTACTAAAGTCTTCTAATTCTCTTTCAATCTTCTTACTTTCCAGTCAACTTTGATATTCAAAAATTTCAATGCAATGTCAATCGTTATCTTCTGTCTTCTTAATTCCTCTTCTTTTATTGTCCTTTCCCCTTACTAAAGTCTTCTAATTCTCTTTCAATCTTCTTACTTTCCAGTCAACTTTGATCTTCAAAAATTTCAATGCAATGTCAATCGTTATCTTCTGTCTTCTTAATACCTCTTCTTTTATTGTCCTTTCCCCTGACTAAAGTCTTCTAATTCTCTTTCACTCTTCTTACTTTCCAGTCAACTTTGATCTTCAAAAATTTCAATGCAATGTCAATCGTTATCTTCTGTCTTCTTAATTCCTCTTCTTTTATTGTCCTTTCGCCTTACTAAAGTCTTCTAATTCTCTTTCAATCTTCTTAATTTCCAGTCAACTTCGATCTTCAAAAATTTCAATGCAATGTCAATCGTTATCTTCTGTCTTCTTAATACCTCTTCTTTTATTGTCCTTTCCCCTCACTAAAGTCTTCTAATTCTCTTTCAATCTTCTTACTTTCCAGTCAACTTTGATCTTCAAAAATTTCAATGCAATGTCAATCGTTATCTTCTGTCTTCTTAATTCCTCTTCTTTTATTGTCCTTTCGCCTTACTAAAGTCTTCTAATTCTCTTTCACTCTTCTTACTTTCCAGTCAACTTTGATCTTCAAAAATTTCAATGCAATGTCAATCGTTATCTTCTGTCTTCTTAATTCCTCTTCTTTTATTGTCCTTTCCCCTCACAAAAGTCTTCTAATTCTCTTTCACTCTTCTTACTTTGCAGTCAACTTTGATCTTCAAAAATTTCAATGCAATGTCAATCGTTATCTTCTGTCTTCTTAATACCTCTTCTTTTATTGTCCTTTCCCCTCACTAAAGTCTTCTAATTCTCTTTCACTCTTCTTACTTTCCAGTCAACTTTGATCTTCAAAAATTTCAATGCAATGTCAATCGTTATCTTCTGTCTTCTTAATTCCTCTTCTTTTATTGTCCTTTCCCCTCACAAAAGTCTTCTAATTCTCTTTCACTCTTCTTACTTTGCAGTCAACTTTGATCTTCAAAAATTTCAATGCAATGTCAATCGTTATCTTCTGTCTTCTTAATACCTCTTCTTTTATTGTCCTTTCCCCTCACTAAAGTCTTCTAATTCTCTTTCACTCTTCTTACTTTCCAGTCAACTTTGATCTTCAAAAATTTCAATGCAATGTCAATCGTTATCTTCTGTCTTCTTAATTCCTCTTCTTTTATTGTCCTTTCCCCTCACAAAAGTCTTCTAATTCTCTTTCACTCTTCTTACTTTGCAGTCAACTTTGATCTTCAAAAATTTCAATGCAATGTCAATCGTTATCTTCTGTCTTCTTAATACCTCTTCTTTTATTGTCCTTTCCCCTCACTAAAGTCTTCTAATTCTCTTTCACTCTTCTTACTTTCCAGTCAACTTTGATCTTCAAAAATTTCAATGCAATGTCAATCGTTATCTTCTGTCTTCTTAATTCCTCTTCTTTTATTGTCCTTTCCCCTTACTAAAGTCTTCTAATTCTTTTTCAATCTTCTTACTTTCGAGTCAACTTTGATCTTCAAAAATTTCAATGCAATGTCAATCGTTATCTTCTGTCTTCTTAATACCTCTTCTTTTATTGTCCTTTCCCCTTACTAAAGTCTTCTAATTATCTTTCAATCTTCTTACTTTCCAGTCAACTTTGATATTCAAAAATTTCAATGCAATGTCAATCGTTATCTTCTGTCTTCTTAATTCCTCTTCTTTTATTGTCCTTTCCCCTTACTAAAGTCTTCTAATTCTCTTTCAATCTTCTTACTTTCCAGTCAACTTTGATCTTCAAAAATTTCAATGCAATGTCAATCGTTATCTTCTGTCTTCTTAATACCTCTTCTTTTATTGTCCTTTCCCCTCACTAAAGTCTTCTAATTCTCTTTCACTCTTCTTACTTTCCAGTCAACTTTGATCTTCAAAAATTTCAATGCAATGTCAATCGTTATCTTCTGTCTTCTTAATTCCTCTTCTTTTATTGTCCTTTCCCCTCACTAAAGTCTTCTAATTCTCTTTCACTCTTCTTACTTTCCAGTCAACTTTGATCTTTAAAAATTTCAATGCAATGTCAATCGTTATCTTCTGTCTTCTTAATTCCTCTTCTTTTATTGTCCTTTCCCCTTACTAAAGTCTTCTAATTCTCTTTCAATCTTCTTACTTTCCAGTCAACATTGATCTTCAAAAATTTCAATGCAATGTCAATCGTTATCTTCTGTCTTCTTAATTCCTCTTCTTTTATTGTCCTTTCCCCTCACTAAAGTCTTCTAATTCTCTTTCACTCTTCTTACTTTCCAGTCAACTTTGAACTTCAAACATTTCAATGCAATGTCAATCGTTATCTTCTGTCTTCTTAATTCCTCTTCTTTTATTGTCCTTTCCCCTTACTAAAGTCTTCTAATTCTCTTTCACTCTTCTTACCTTCCAGTCAACTTTGATCTTCAAAAATTTCAATGCAATGTCAATCATTATCTTCTGTCTTCTTAATTCCTCTTCTTTTATTGTCCTTTCCCCTTACTAAAGTCTTCTAATTCTCATTCAATCTTCTTACTTTCCAGTCAACTTTGATCTTTCAAATATTTCAATGCAATGTCAATCGTTATCTTCTGTCTTTTTAATTCCTCTTCTTTTATTGTCCTTTCACCTTACTAAAGTCTTCTAATTCTCTTTCACTCTTCTTACTTTCCAGTCAACTTTGATCTTCAAAAATTTCAATGCAATGTAAATCGTTATCTTCTGTCTTCTTAATTCCTCTTCTTTTATTGTCCTTTCGCCTTACTAAAGTCTTCTAATTCTCTTTCACTCTTCTTACTTTCCAGTCAACTTTGATCTTCAAAAATTTCAATGCAATGTCAATCGTTATCTTCTGTCTACTTAATTCCTCTTCTTTTATTGTCCTTTCCCCTTACTAAAGTCTTCTAATTCTCTTTCACTCTTCTTACTTTCCAGTCAACTTTGATCTTCAAAAATTTCAATGCAATGTCAATCGTTATCTTCTGTCTACTTAATTCCTCTTCTTTTATTGTCCTTTCCCCTTACTAAAGTCTTCTAATTCTCTTTCACTCTTCTTACTTTCCAGTCAACTTTGATCTTCAAAAATTTCAATGCAATGTCAATCGTTATCTTCCGTCTTCTTAATTCCTCTTCTTTTATTGTCCTTTCCCCTTACTAAAGTCTTCTAATTCTCTTTCAAACTTCTTACTTTCCCGTCAACTTTGATCTTCAAAAATTTCAATGCAATGTCAATCGTTATCTTCTGTCTTCTAAATTCCTCTTCTTTTATTGTCCTTTCCCCTCACTAAAGTCTTCTAATTCTCTTTCACTCTTCTTACTTTCCAGTCAACTTTGATCTTCAAAATTTTCAATGCAATGTCAATCGTTATCTTCTGTCTTCTTAATACCTCTTCTTTTATTGTCCTTTCCCCTCACTAAAGTCTTTTAATTCTCTTTCACTCTTCTTACTTTCCCGTCAACTTTGATCTTCAAAATTTTCTAAGCAATGTCAATCGTTATCTTCTGTCTTCCTAATTCCTCTTCTTTTATTGTCCTTTCCCCCCACTAAAGTCTTCTAATTCTCTTTCACTCTTCTTACTTTCCCGTCAACTTTGATCTTCAAAAATTTCAATGCAATGTCAATCGTTATCTTCTGTCTTCTTAATTCCTCTTCTTTTATTGTCCTTTCCCCTTACTAAAGTCTTCTAATTCTCTTTCAAACTTCTTACTTTCCCGTCAACTTTGATCTTCAAAAATTTCAATGCAATGTCAATCGTTATCTTCTGTCTTCTTAATTCCTCTTCTTTTATTGTCCTTTCCCCTTACTAAAGTCTTCTAATTCTCTTCCAAACTTCTTACTTTCCCGTCAACTTTGATCTTCAAAAATTTCAATGCAATGTCAATCGTTATCTTCTGTCTTCTTAATTCCTCTTCTTTTATTGTCCTTTCCACTTACTAAAGTCTTGTAATTCTCTTTCACTCTTCTTATTTTCCAGTCAACTTTGATCTTCAAAAATTTCAATGCAATGTCAATCGTTATCTTCTGTCTTCTTAATACCTCTTCTTTTATTGTCCTTTCCCCTTACTAAAGTCTTCTAATTCTCTTTCACTCTTCTTACTTTCCAGTCAACTTTGATCTTCAAACATTTCAATGTAATGTCAATCGTTATCTTCTGTCTTCTTAATTCCTCTTCTTTTATTGTCCTTTCCCCTTACTAAAGTCTTCTAATTCTCTTTCACTCTTCTTACTTTCCAGTCAACTTTGATCTTCAAAAATTTCAATGCAATGTCAATCGTTATCTTCTGTCTTCTTAATTCCTCTTCTTTTATTGTCCTTTCCCCTCACTAAAGTCTTCTAATTCTCTTTCACTCTTCTTACTTTCCAGTCAACTTTGATCTTCAAACATTTCAATGCAATGTCAATCGTTATCTTCTGTCTTCTTAATTCCTCTTTTTTTATTGTCCTTTTCCCCTTACTACAGTCTTCTAATTCTCTTTCACTCTTCTTACTTTCCAGTCAACTTTGATCTTCAAAAATTTCAATGCAATGTCAATCGTTATCTTCTGTCTTCTTAATTCCTCTTCTTTTATTGTCCTTTCCCCTCACTGAAGTCTACTAATTCTCTTTCACTCTTCTTACTTTCCAGTCAACTTTGATCTTCAAACATTTCAATGCAATGTCAATCGTTATCTTCTGTCTTCTTAATACCTCTTCTTTTATTGTCCTTTCCCCTCACTAAAGTCTTCTAATTCTCTTTCACTCTTCTTACTTTCCAGTCAACTTTGATCTTCAATCATTTCAATGCAATGTCAATCGTTATCTTCTGTCTTCTAAATTCCTCTTCTTTTATTGTCCTTTCCCCTCACTAAAGTCGTCTAATTCTCTTTCACTCTTCTTACTTTCCCGTCAACTTTGATCTTCAAAATTTTCAAAACAATGTCAATCGTTATCTTCTGTCTTCTTAATTCCTCTTCTTTTATTGTCCTTTCCCCTTACTAAAGTCTTCTAATTCTCTTTCAAACTTCTTACTTTCCCGTCAACTTTGATCTTCAAAAATTTCAATGCAATGTCAATCGTTATCTTCTGTCTTCTTAATACCTCTTCTTTTATTGTCCTTTCCACTTACTAAAGTCTTGTAATTCTCTTTCACTCTTCTTACTTTCCAGTCAACTTTGATCTTCAAAAATTTCAATGCAATGTCAATCGTTATCTTCTGTCTTCTTAATACCTCTTCTTTTATTGTCCTTTCCCCTTACTAAAGTCTTCTAATTCTCTTTCACTCTTCTTACTTTCCAGTCAACTTTGATCTTCAAACATTTCAATGTAATGTCAATCGTTATCTTCTGTCTTCTTAATTCCTCTTCTTTTATTGTCCTTTCCCCTTACTAAAGTCTTCTAATTCTCTTTCACTCTTCTTACTTTCCAGTCAACTTTGATCTTCAAAAATTTCAATGCAATGTCAATCGTTATCTTCTGTCTTCTTAATTCCTCTTCTTTTATTGTCCTTTCCCCTCACTAAAGTCTTCTAATTCTCTTTCACTCTTCTTACTTTCCAGTCAACTTTGATCTTAAAACATTTCAATGCAATGTCAATCGTTATCTTCTGTCTTCTTAATTCCTCTTTTTTTATTGTCCTTTCCCCTTACTAAAGTCTTCTAATTCTCTTTCACTCTTCTTACTTTCCAGTCAACTTTGATCTTCAAAAATTTCAATACAATGTCAATCGTTATCTTCTGTCTTCTTAATTCCTCTTCTTTTATTGTCCTTTCCCCTCACTAAAGTCTTCTAATTCTCTTTCAATCTTCTTACTTTCCAGTCAACTTTGATCTTCAAACATTTCAATGCAATGTCAATCGTTATCTTCTGTCTTCTTAATTCCTCTTCTTTTATTGTCCTTTCCCCTCACTAAAGTCTTCTAATTCTCTTTCACTCTTCTTACTTTCCAGTCAACTTTGATCTTCAATCATTTCAATGCAATGTCAATCGTTATCTTCTGTCTTCTTAATTCCTCTTCTTTTATTGTCCTTTCCCCTCACTAAAGTCGTCTAATTCTCTTTCACTCTTCTTACTTTCCAGTCAATTTTGATCATCAAAAATTTCAATGCAATGTCAATCGTTATCTTCAGTCTTCTTAATTCCTCTTCTTTTATTGTCCTTTCCCCTCACTAAAGTCTTCTAATTCTCTTTCACTCTTCTTACTTTACAGTCAAATTTGATCTTCAAAAATTTCAATGCAATGTCAATCGTTATCTTCTGTCTTCTAAATTCCTCTTCTTTTATTGTCCTTTCCCCTCACTAAAGTCTTCTAATTCTCTTTCAATCTTCTTACTTTCCAGTCAAATTTGATATTCAAAAATTTCAATGCAATGTCAATCGTTATCTTCTGTCTTCTTAATACCTCTTCTTTTATTGTCCATTCCCCTCACTAAAGACTTCTAATTCTCTTTCACTTTTCTTACTTTCCATTCAACTTTGATCTTCAAAAATTTCAATGCAATGTCAATCGTTATCTTCTGTCTTCTTAATTCCTCTTCTTTTATTGTCCTTTCGCCTTACTAAAGTCTTCTAATTCTCTTTCACTCTTCTTACTTTCCAGTCAACTTTGATCTTCAAAAATTTCAATGCAATGTCAATCGTTATCTTCTGTCTACTTAATTCCTCTTCTTTTATTGTCCTTTCCCCTTACTAAAGTCTTCTAATTCTCTTTCACTCTTCTTACTTTCCAGTCAACTTTGATCTTCAAAAATTTCAATGCAATGTCAATCGTTATCTTCTGTCTTCTTAATACCTCTTCTTTTATTGTCCTTTCCCCTTACTAAAGTCTTCTAATTCTCTTTCAAACTTCTTACTTTCCCGTCAACTTTGATCTTCAAAAATTTCAATGCAATGTCAATCGTTATCTTCTGTCTTCTAAATTCCTCTTCTTTTATTGTCCTTTCCCCTCACTAAAGTCTTCTAATTCTCTTTCACTCTTCTTACTTTCCAGTCAACTTTGATCTTCAAAATTTTCAATGCAATGTCAATCGTTATCTTCTGTCTTCTTAATACCTCTTCCTTTATTGTCCTTTCCCCTCACTAAAGTCTTCTAATTCTCTTTCACTCTTCTTACTTTCCAGTCAACTTTGATCTTTAAAAATTTCAATGCAATGTCAATCGTTATCTTCTGTCTTCTTAATACCTCTTCTTTTATTGTCCTTTCCCCTTACTAAAGTCTTCTAATTCTCTTTCAATCTTCTTACTTTCCAGTCAACATTGATCTTAAAAAATTTCAATGCAATGTCAATCGTTATCTTCTGTCTTCTTAATTCCTCTTCTTTTATTCTCCTTTCACCTCACTAAAGTCTTCTAATTCTCTTTCACTCTTCTTATTTTCCAGTCAACATTGATCTTCAAAAATTTCAATGCAATGTCAATCGTTATCTTCTGTCTTCTTAATACCTCTTCTTTTATTGTCCTTTCCCCTTATTAAAGTCTTCTAATTCTCTTTCACTCTTCTTACCTTCCAGTCAACTTTGATCTTCAAAAATTTCAATGCAATGTCAATCATTATCTTCTGTCTTCTTAATTCCTCTTCTTTTATTGTCCTTTCCCCTTACTAAAGTCTTCTAATTCTCATTCAATCTTCTTACTTTCCAGTCAACTTTGATCTTTCAAATATTTCAATGGAATGTCAATCGTTATCTTCTGTCTTTTTAATTCCTCTTCTTTTATTGTCCTTTCACCTTATTAAGTCTTCTAATTCTCTTTCTTCTTACTTTCCAGTCAACTTTGATCTTCAAAAATTTCAATGCAATGTAAATAGTTATCTTCTGTCTTCTTAATTCCTCTTCTTTTATTGTCCTTTCCCCTCACTAAAGTCTTCTAATTCTCTTTCACTCTTCTTACTTTCCAGTCAACTTTGATCTTCAAAAATTTCAATGCAATGTCAATCGTTATCTTCTGTCTTCTTAATTCCTCTTCTTTTATTGTCCTTTCGCCTTACTAAAGTCTTCTAATTCTCTTTCACTCTTCTTACTTTCCAGTCAACTTTGATCTTCAAAAATTTCAATGCAATGTCAATCGTTATCTTCTGTCTTCTTAATTCCTCTTCTTTTATTGTCCTTTCCCCTTACTAAAGTCTTCTAATTCTCTTTTACTCTTCTTACTTTCCAGTCAACTTTGATCTTCAAAAATTTCAATGCAATGTCAATCGTTATCTTCTGTCTTCTTAATTCCTCTTCTTTGATTGTCCTTTCCCCTCACTAAAGTCTTCTAATTCTCTTTCACTCTTCTTACTTTCCAGTCAACTTTGATCTTCAAACATTTCAATGCAATGTCAATCGTTATCTTCTGTCTTCTTAATTCCTCTTCTTTTATTGTCCTTTCCCCTGACTAAAGTCTTCTAATTCTCTTTCACTCTTCTTACTCTCCAGTCAACTTTGATCTTCAAAAATTTCAATGCAATGTCAATCGTTATCTTCTGTCTTCTTAATTCCTCTTCTTTTATTGTCCTTTCCCCTTACTAAAGTCTTCTAATTCTCTTTCAAACTTCTTACTTTCCCGTCAACTTTGATCTTCGAAAATTTCAATGCAATGTCAATCGTTATCTTCTGTCTTCTTAATTCCTCTTCTTTTATTGTCCTTTCCCCTTACTAAAGTCTTCTAATTCTCTTTCACTCTTCTTACTTTCCCGTCAACTTTGATCTTCAAAAATTTCAATGCAATGTCAATCGTTATCTTCTGTCTTCTTAATTCCTCTTCTTTTATTGTCCTTTCCCCTTACTAAAGTCTTCTAATTCTCTTTCAAACTTCTTACTTTCCCGTCAACTTTGATCATCAAAAATTTCAATGCAATGTCAATCGTTATCTTCTCTCTTCTTAATTCCTCTTCTTTTATTGTCCTTTCCCCTTACTAAAGTCTTCTAATTCTCTTTCACTCTTCTTACTTTCCAGTCAACTTTGATCTTCAAACATTTCAATGCAATGTCAATCGTTATATTCTGTCTTCTTAATTCCTCTTCTTTTATTGTCCTTTCCCCTTACTAAAGTCTTCTAATTCTCTTACACTCTTCTTACTTTCCAGTCAACTTTGATCTTCAAAAATGTCAATGAAATGTCAATCGTTATCTTCTGTCTTCTTAATTGCTGTTCTTTTATTGTCCTTTCCCCTTACTAAAGTCTTCTAATTCTCTTTTACTCTTCTTACTTTCCAGTCAACTTTGATCTTCAAAAATTTCAATGCAATGTCAATCGTTATCTTCTGTCTTCTTAATTCCTCTTCTTTGATTGTCCTTTCCCCTCACTAAAGTCTTCTAATTCTCTTTCACTCTTCTTACTTTCCAGTCAACTTTGATCTTCAAACATTTCAATGCAATGTCAATCGTTATCTTCTGTCTTCTTAATTCCTCTTCTTTTATTGTCCTTTCCCCTGACTAAAGTCTTCTAATTCTCTTTCACTCTTCTTACTCTCCAGTCAACTTTGATCTTCAAAAATTTCAATGCAATGTCAATCGTTATCTTCTGTCTTCTTAATTCCTCTTCTTTTATTGTCCTTTCGCCTTACTAAAGTCTTCTAATTCTATTTCAATCTTCTTACTTTCCAGTCAACTTTGATCTTCAAAAATTTCAATGCAATGTCAATCGTTATCTTCTGTCTTCTTAATTCCTCTTCTTTTATTGTCCTTTCCCCTCACTAAAGTCTTCTAATTCTCTTTCAATCTTCTTACTTTCCAGTCAACTTTGATATTCAAAAATTTCAATGCAATGTCAATCGTTATCTTCTGTCTTCTTAATTCCTCTTCTTTTATTGTCCTTTCGCCTTACTAAAGTCTTCTAATTCTCTTTCACTCTTCTTACTTTCCAGTCAACTTTGATCTTCAAAAATTTCAATGCAATGTCAATCGTTATCTTCTGTATTCTTAATTCCTCTTCTTTTATTGTCCTTTCCCCTCACAAAAGTCTTCTAATTCTCTTTCACTCTTCTTACTTTCCAGTCAACTTTGATCTTCAAAAATTTCAATGCAATGTCAATCGTTATCTTCTGTCTTCTTAATTCCTCTTCTTTTATTGTCCTTTCCGCTCACTAAAGTCTTCTAATTCTCTTTCACTCTTCTTACCTTCCAGTCAACTTTGATCTTCAAAAATTTCAATGCAATGTCAATCATTATCTTCTGTCTTCTTAATTCCTCTTCTTTTATTGTCCTTTCCCCTTACTAAAGTCTTCTAATTCTCATTCAATCTTCTTACTTTCCAGTCAACTTTGATCTTTCAAATATTTCAATGGAATGTCAATCGTTATCTTCTGTCTTTTTAATTCCTCTTCTTTTATTGTCCTTTCACCTTATTAAGTCTTCTAATTCTCTTTCTTCTTACTTTCCAGTCAACTTTGATCTTCAAAAATTTCAATGCAATGTAAATAGTTATCTTCTGTCTTCTTAATTCCTCTTCTTTTATTGTCCTTTCCCCTCACTAAAGTCTTCTAATTCTCTTTCACTCTTCTTACTTTCCAGTCAACTTTGATCTTCAAAAATTTCAATGCAATGTCAATCGTTATCTTCTGTCTTCTTAATTCCTCTTCTTTTATTGTCCTTTCGCCTTACTAAAGTCTTCTAATTCTCTTTCACTCTTCTTACTTTCCAGTCAACTTTGATCTTCAAAAATTTCAATGCAATGTCAATCGTTATCTTCTGTCTTCTTAATTCCTCTTCTTTTATTGTCCTTTCCCCTTACTAAAGTCTTCTAATTCTCTTTTACTCTTCTTACTTTCCAGTCAACTTTGATCTTCAAAAATTTCAATGCAATGTCAATCGTTATCTTCTGTCTTCTTAATTCCTCTTCTTTGATTGTCCTTTCCCCTCACTAAAGTCTTCTAATTCTCTTTCACTCTTCTTACTTTCCAGTCAACTTTGATCTTCAAACATTTCAATGCAATGTCAATCGTTATCTTCTGTCTTCTTAATTCCTCTTCTTTTATTGTCCTTTCCCCTGACTAAAGTCTTCTAATTCTCTTTCACTCTTCTTACTCTCCAGTCAACTTTGATCTTCAAAAATTTCAATGCAATGTCAATCGTTATCTTCTGTCTTCTTAATTCCTCTTCTTTTATTGTCCTTTCCCCTTACTAAAGTCTTCTAATTCTCTTTCAAACTTCTTACTTTCCCGTCAACTTTGATCTTCGAAAATTTCAATGCAATGTCAATCGTTATCTTCTGTCTTCTTAATTCCTCTTCTTTTATTGTCCTTTCCCCTTACTAAAGTCTTCTAATTCTCTTTCACTCTTCTTACTTTCCCGTCAACTTTGATCTTCAAAAATTTCAATGCAATGTCAATCGTTATCTTCTGTCTTCTTAATTCCTCTTCTTTTATTGTCCTTTCCCCTTACTAAAGTCTTCTAATTCTCTTTCAAACTTCTTACTTTCCCGTCAACTTTGATCATCAAAAATTTCAATGCAATGTCAATCGTTATCTTCTCTCTTCTTAATTCCTCTTCTTTTATTGTCCTTTCCCCTTACTAAAGTCTTCTAATTCTCTTTCACTCTTCTTACTTTCCAGTCAACTTTGATCTTCAAACATTTCAATGCAATGTCAATCGTTATATTCTGTCTTCTTAATTCCTCTTCTTTTATTGTCCTTTCCCCTTACTAAAGTCTTCTAATTCTCTTACACTCTTCTTACTTTCCAGTCAACTTTGATCTTCAAAAATGTCAATGAAATGTCAATCGTTATCTTCTGTCTTCTTAATTGCTGTTCTTTTATTGTCCTTTCCCCTTACTAAAGTCTTCTAATTCTCTTTTACTCTTCTTACTTTCCAGTCAACTTTGATCTTCAAAAATTTCAATGCAATGTCAATCGTTATCTTCTGTCTTCTTAATTCCTCTTCTTTGATTGTCCTTTCCCCTCACTAAAGTCTTCTAATTCTCTTTCACTCTTCTTACTTTCCAGTCAACTTTGATCTTCAAACATTTCAATGCAATGTCAATCGTTATCTTCTGTCTTCTTAATTCCTCTTCTTTTATTGTCCTTTCCCCTGACTAAAGTCTTCTAATTCTCTTTCACTCTTCTTACTCTCCAGTCAACTTTGATCTTCAAAAATTTCAATGCAATGTCAATCGTTATCTTCTGTCTACTTAATTCCTCTTCTTTTATTGTCCTTTCGCCTTACTAAAGTCTTCTAATTCTATTTCAATCTTCTTACTTTCCAGTCAACTTTGATCTTCAAAAATTTCAATGCAATGTCAATCGTTATCTTCTGTCTTCTTAATTCCTCTTCTTTTATTGTCCTTTCCCCTCACTAAAGTCTTCTAATTCTCTTTCAATCTTCTTACTTTCCAGTCAACTTTGATATTCAAAAATTTCAATGCAATGTCAATCGTTATCTTCTGTCTTCTTAATTCCTCTTCTTTTATTGTCCTTTCGCCTTACTAAAGTCTTCTAATTCTCTTTCACTCTTCTTACTTTCCAGTCAACTTTGATCTTCAAAAATTTCAATGCAATGTCAATCGTTATCTTCTGTATTCTTAATTCCTCTTCTTTTATTGTCCTTTCCCCTCACAAAAGTCTTCTAATTCTCTTTCACTCTTCTTACTTTCCAGTCAACTTTGATCTTCAAAAATTTCAATGCAATGTCAATCGTTATCTTCTGTCTTCTTAATTCCTCTTCTTTTATTGTCCTTTCCGCTCACTAAAGTCTTCTAATTCTCTTTCACTCTTTTTACTTTCCAGTCAACTTTGATCTTCAAAAATTTCAATGCTATGTCAATCGTTATCTTCTGTCTTCTTAATTCCTCTTCTTTTATTGTCCTTTCCCCTCACTAAAGTCTTCTAATTCTCTTTCACTCTTCTTACTTTCCAGTCAACTTTGATCTTCAAAAATTTCAATGCTATGTCAATCGTTATCTTCTGTCTTCTTAATTCCTCTTCTTTTATTGTCCTTTCCGCTCACTAAAGTCTTCTAATTCTCTTTCACTCTTTTTACTTTCCAGTCAACTTTGATCTTCAAAAATTTCAATGCTATGTCAATCGTTATCTTCTGTCTTCTTAATTCCTCTTCTTTTATTGTCCTTTCCCCTCACTAAAGTCTTCTAATTCTCTTTCACTCTTCTTACTTTCCAGTCAACTTTGATCTTCAAAAATTTCAATGCTATGTCAATCGTTATCTTCTGTCTTCTTAATTCCTCTTCTTTTATTGTCCTTTCCGCTCACTAAAGTCTTCTAATTCTCTTTCACTCTTTTTACTTTCCAGTCAACTTTGATCTTCAAAAATTTCAATGCTATGTCAATCGTTATCTTCTGTCTTCTTAATTCCTCTTCTTTTATTGTCCTTTCCGCTCACTAAAGTCTTCTAATTCTATTTCAATCTTCTTACTTTCCAGTCAACTTTGATCTTCAAAAATTTCAATGCAATGTCAATCGTTATCTTCTGTCTTCTTAATTCCTCTTCTTTTATTGTCCTTTCCCCTCACTAAAGTCTTCTAATTCTCTTTCACTCTTCTTACTTTCCAGTCAACTTTGATCTTCAAAAATTTCAATGCTATGTCAATCGTTATCTTCTGTCTTCTTAATTCCTCTTCTTTTATTGTCCTTTCCGCTCACTAAAGTCTTCTAATTCTCTTTCACTCTTTTTACTTTCCAGTCAACTTTGATCTTCAAAAATTTCAATGCTATGTCAATCGTTATCTTCTGTCTTCTTAATTCCTCTTCTTTTATTGTCCTTTCCCCTCACTAAAGTCTTCTAATTCTCTTTCACTCTTCTTACTTTCCAGTCAACTTTGATCTTCAAAAATTTCAATGCTATGTCAATCGTTATCTTCTGTCTTCTTAATTCCTCTTCTTTTATTGTCCTTTCCGCTCACTAAAGTCTTCTAATTCTCTTTCACTCTTTTTACTTTCCAGTCAACTTTGATCTTCAAAAATTTCAATGCTATGTCAATCGTTATCTTCTGTCTTCTTAATTCCTCTTCTTTTATTGTCCTTTCCGCTCACTAAAGTCTTCTAATTCTATTTCAATCTTCTTACTTTCCAGTCAACTTTGATCTTCAAAAATTTCAATGCAATGTCAATCGTTATCTTCTGTCTTCTTAATTCCTCTTCTTTTATTGTCCTTTCCCCTCACTAAAGTCTTCTAATTCTCTTTCACTCTTCTTACTTTCCAGTCAACTTTGATATTCAAAAATTTCAATGCAATGTCAATCGTTATCTTCTGTCTTCTTAATTCCTCTTCTTTTATTGTCCTTTCGCCTTACTAAAGTCTTCTAATTCTCTTTCACTCTTCTTACTTTCCAGTCACCTTTGATCTTCAAAAATTTCAATGCAATGTCAATCGTTATCTTCTGTATTCTTAATTCCTCTTCTTTTATTGTCCTTTCCCCTCACAAAAGTCTTCTAATTCTCTTTCACTCTTCTTACTTTCCAGTCAACTTTGATCTTCAAAAATTTCAATGCAATGTCAATCGTTATCTTCTGTCTTCTTAATTCCTCTTCTTTTATTGTCCTTTCCGCTCACTAAAGTCTTCTAATTCTCTTTCACTCTTTTTACTTTCCAGTCAACTTTGATCTTCAAAAATTTCAATGCTATGTCAATCGTTATCTTCTGTCTTCTTAATTCCTCTTCTTTTATTGTCCTTTCCCCTCACTAAAGTCTTCTAATTCTCTTTCACTCTTCTTACTTTCCAGTCAACTTTGATCTTCAAAAATTTCAATGCTATGTCAATCGTTATCTTCTGTCTTCTTAATTCCTCTTCTTTTATTGTCCTTTCCGCTCACTAAAGTCTTCTAATTCTCTTTCACTCTTTTTACTTTCCAGTCAACTTTGATCTTCAAAAATTTCAATGCTATGTCAATCGTTATCTTCTGTCTTCTTAATTCCTCTTCTTTTATTGTCCTTTCCCCTCACTAAAGTCTTCTAATTCTCTTTCACTCTTCTTACTTTCCAGTCAACTTTGATCTTCAAAAATTCCAATGCAATGTCAATCGCTATCTTCTGTCTTCTTAATACCTCTTCTTTTATTGTCCTTTCCCCTTACTAAAGTCTTTTAATTCTCTTTCAATCTTCTTACTTTCCAGTCAACTTTGATGTTTAAAAATTTCAATGCAATGTCAATCGTTATCTTCTGTCTTCTTAATACCTCTTCTTTTATTGTCCATTCCCCTCACTAAAGTCTTCTAATTCTCTTTCACTTTTCTTACTTTCCATTCAACTTTGATCTTCAAAAATTTCAATGCAATGTCAATCGTTATCTTCTGTCTTCTTAATTCCTCTTCTTTTATTGTCCTTTCGCCTTACTAAAGTCTTCTAATTCTCTTTCACTCTTCTTACTTTCCAGTCAACTTTGATCTTCAAAAATTTCAATGCAATGTCAATCGTTATCTTCTGTCTTCTTAATTCCTCTTCTTTTATTGTCCTTTCCGCTCACTAAAGTCTTCTAATTCTCTTTCACTCTTTTTACTTTCCAGTCAACTTTGATCTTCAAAAATTTCAATGCTATGTCAATCGTTATCTTCTGTCTTCTTAATTCCTCTTCTTTTATTGTCCTTTCCCCTCACTAAAGTCTTCTAATTCTCTTTCACTCTTCTTACTTTCCAGTCAACTTTGATCTTCAAAAATTTCAATGCTATGTCAATCGTTATCTTCTGTCTTCTTAATTCCTCTTCTTTTATTGTCCTTTCCGCTCACTAAAGTCTTCTAATTCTCTTTCACTCTTTTTACTTTCCAGTCAACTTTGATCTTCAAAAATTTCAATGCTATGTCAATCGTTATCTTCTGTCTTCTTAATTCCTCTTCTTTTATTGTCCTTTCCCCTCACTAAAGTCTTCTAATTCTCTTTCACTCTTCTTACTTTCCAGTCAACTTTGATCTTCAAAAATTCCAATGCAATGTCAATCGCTATCTTCTGTCTTCTTAATACCTCTTCTTTTATTGTCCTTTCCCCTTACTAAAGTCTTTTAATTCTCTTTCAATCTTCTTACTTTCCAGTCAACTTTGATGTTTAAAAATTTCAATGCAATGTCAATCGTTATCTTCTGTCTTCTTAATACCTCTTCTTTTATTGTCCATTCCCCTCACTAAAGTCTTCTAATTCTCTTTCACTTTTCTTACTTTCCATTCAACTTTGATCTTCAAAAATTTCAATGCAATGTCAATCGTTATCTTCTGTCTTCTTAATTCCTCTTCTTTTATTGTCCTTTCGCCTTACTAAAGTCTTCTAATTCTCTTTCACTCTTCTTACTTTCCAGTCAACTTTGATCTTCAAAAATTTCAATGCAATGTCAATCGTTATCTTCTGTCTACTTAATTCCTCTTCTTTTATTGTCCTTTCCCCTTACTAAAGTCTTCTAATTCTCTTTCACTCTTCTTACTTTCCAGTCAACTTTGATCTTCAAAAATTTCAATGCAATGTCAATCGTTATCTTCTGTCTTCTTAATACCTCTTCTTTTATTGTCCTTTCCCCTTACTAAAGTCTTCTAATTCTCTTTCAAACTTCTTACTTTCCCGTCAACTTTGATCTTCAAAAATTTCAATGCAATGTCAATCGTTATCTTCTGTCTTCTTAATACCTCTTCTTTTATTGTCCATTCCCCTCACTAAAGTCTTCTAATTCTCTTTCACTTTTCTTACTTTCCATTCAACTTTGATCTTCAAAAATTTCAATGCAATGTCAATCGTTATCTTCTGTCTTCTTAATTCCTCTTCTTTTATTGTCCTTTCGCCTTACTAAAGTCTTCTAATTCTCTTTCACTCTTCTTACTTTCCAGTCAACTTTGATCTTCAAAAATTTCAATGCAATGTCAATCGTTATCTTCTGTCTACTTAATTCCTCTTCTTTTATTGTCCTTTCCCCTTACTAAAGTCTTCTAATTCTCTTTCACTCTTCTTACTTTCCAGTCAACTTTGATCTTCAAAAATTTCAATGCAATGTCAATCGTTATCTTCTGTCTTCTTAATACCTCTTCTTTTATTGTCCTTTCCCCTTACTAAAGTCTTCTAATTCTCTTTCAAACTTCTTACTTTCCCGTCAACTTTGATCTTCAAAAATTTCAATGCAATGTCAATCGTTATCTTCTGTCTTCTAAATTCCTCTTCTTTTATTGTCCTTTCCCCTCACTAAAGTCTTCTAATTCTCTTTCACTCTTCTTACTTTCCAGTCAACTTTGATCTTCAAAATTTTCAATGCAATGTCAATCGTTATCTTCTGTCTTCTTAATACCTCTTCCTTTATTGTCCTTTCCCCTCACTAAAGTCTTCTAATTCTCTTTCACTCTTCTTACTTTCCAGTCAACTTTGATCTTTAAAAATTTCAATGCAATGTCAATCGTTATCTTCTGTCTTCTTAATTCCTCTTCTTTTATTGTCCTTTCCCCTTACTAAAGTCTTCTAATTCTCTTTCAATCTTCTTACTTTCCAGTCAACATTGATCTTAAAAAATTTCAATGCAATGTCAATCGTTATCTTCTGTCTTCTTAATTCCTCTTCTTTTATTGTCCTTTCACCTCACTAAAGTCTTCTAATTCTCTTTCACTCTTCTTATTTTCCAGTCAACATTGATCTTCAAAAATTTCAATGCAATGTCAATCGTTATCTTCTGTCTTCTTAATACCTCTTCTTTTATTGTCCTTTCCCCTTACTAAAGTCTTCTAATTCTCTTTCACTCTTCTTACCTTCCAGTCAACTTTGATCTTCAAAAATTTCAATGCAATGTCAATCATTATCTTCTGTCTTCTTAATTCCTCTTCTTTTATTGTCCTTTCCCCTTACTAAAGTCTTCTAATTCTCATTCAATCTTCTTACTTTCCAGTCAACTTTGATCTTTCAAATATTTCAATGGAATGTCAATCGTTATCTTCTGTCTTTTTAATTCCTCTTCTTTTATTGTCCTTTCACCTTATTAAGTCTTCTAATTCTCTTTCTTCTTACTTTCCAGTCAACTTTGATCTTCAAAAATTTCAATGCAATGTCAATCGTTATCTTCTGTCTTCTTAATTCCTCTTCTTTTATTGTCCTTTCGCCTTACTAAAGTCTTCTAATTCTCTTTCACTCTTCTTACTTTCCAGTCAACTTTGATCTTCAAAAATTTCAATGCAATGTCAATCGTTATCTTCTGTCTTCTTAATTCCTCTTCTTTTATTGTCCTTTCCCCTCACAAAAGTCTTCTAATTCTCTTTCACTCTTCTTACTTTGCAGTCAACTTTGATCTTCAAAAATTTCAATGCAATGTCAATCGTTATCTTCTGTCTTCTTAATACCTCTTCTTTTATTGTCCTTTCCACTCACTAAAGTCTTCTAATTCTCTTTCACTCTTCTTACTTTCCAGTCAACTTTGATCTTCAAAAATTTCAATGCAATGTCAATCGTTATCTTCTGTCTTCTTAATTCCTCTTCTTTTATTGTCCTTTCCCCTCACTAAAGTCTTCTAATTCTCTTTCACTCTTCTTACTTTCCAGTCAACTTTGATCTTCAAAAATTTCAATGCAATGTCAATCGTTATCTTCTGTCTTCTTAATTCCTCTTCTTTTATTGTCCTTTCCCCTTACTAAAGTCTTCTAATTCTTTTTCAATCTTCTTACTTTCGAGTCAACTTTGATCTTCAAAAATTTCAATGCAATGTCAATCGTTATCTTCTGTCTTCTTAATACCTCTTCTTTTATTGTCCTTTCCCCTTACTAAAGTCTTCTAATTCTCTTTCAATCTTCTTACTTTCCAGTCAACTTTGATATTCAAAAATTTCAATGCAATGTCAATCGTTATCTTCTGTCTTCTTAATTCCTCTTCTTTTATTGTCCTTTCCCCTTACTAAAGTCTTCTAATTCTCTTTCAATCTTCTTACTTTCCAGTCAACTTTGATCTTCAAAAATTTCAATGCAATGTCAATCGTTATCTTCTGTCTTCTTAATACCTCTTCTTTTATTGTCCTTTCCCCTGACTAAAGTCTTCTAATTCTCTTTCACTCTTCTTACTTTCCAGTCAACTTTGATCTTCAAAAATTTCAATGCAATGTCAATCGTTATCTTCTGTCTTCTTAATTCCTCTTCTTTTATTGTCCTTTCGCCTTACTAAAGTCTTCTAATTCTCTTTCAATCTTCTTAATTTCCAGTCAACTTCGATCTTCAAAAATTTCAATGCAATGTCAATCGTTATCTTCTGTCTTCTTAATACCTCTTCTTTTATTGTCCTTTCCCCTCACTAAAGTCTTCTAATTCTCTTTCAATCTTCTTACTTTCCAGTCAACTTTGATCTTCAAAAATTTCAATGCAATGTCAATCGTTATCTTCTGTCTTCTTAATTCCTCTTCTTTTATTGTCCTTTCGCCTTACTAAAGTCTTCTAATTCTCTTTCACTCTTCTTACTTTCCAGTCAACTTTGATCTTCAAAAATTTCAATGCAATGTCAATCGTTATCTTCTGTCTTCTTAATTCCTCTTCTTTTATTGTCCTTTCCCCTCACAAAAGTCTTCTAATTCTCTTTCACTCTTCTTACTTTGCAGTCAACTTTGATCTTCAAAAATTTCAATGCAATGTCAATCGTTATCTTCTGTCTTCTTAATACCTCTTCTTTTATTGTCCTTTCCCCTCACTAAAGTCTTCTAATTCTCTTTCACTCTTCTTACTTTCCAGTCAACTTTGATCTTCAAAAATTTCAATGCAATGTCAATCGTTATCTTCTGTCTTCTTAATTCCTCTTCTTTTATTGTCCTTTCCCCTCACAAAAGTCTTCTAATTCTCTTTCACTCTTCTTACTTTGCAGTCAACTTTGATCTTCAAAAATTTCAATGCAATGTCAATCGTTATCTTCTGTCTTCTTAATACCTCTTCTTTTATTGTCCTTTCCCCTCACTAAAGTCTTCTAATTCTCTTTCACTCTTCTTACTTTCCAGTCAACTTTGATCTTCAAAAATTTCAATGCAATGTCAATCGTTATCTTCTGTCTTCTTAATTCCTCTTCTTTTATTGTCCTTTCCCCTCACAAAAGTCTTCTAATTCTCTTTCACTCTTCTTACTTTGCAGTCAACTTTGATCTTCAAAAATTTCAATGCAATGTCAATCGTTATCTTCTGTCTTCTTAATACCTCTTCTTTTATTGTCCTTTCCCCTCACTAAAGTCTTCTAATTCTCTTTCACTCTTCTTACTTTCCAGTCAACTTTGATCTTCAAAAATTTCAATGCAATGTCAATCGTTATCTTCTGTCTTCTTAATTCCTCTTCTTTTATTGTCCTTTCCCCTTACTAAAGTCTTCTAATTCTTTTTCAATCTTCTTACTTTCGAGTCAACTTTGATCTTCAAAAATTTCAATGCAATGTCAATCGTTATCTTCTGTCTTCTTAATACCTCTTCTTTTATTGTCCTTTCCCCTTACTAAAGTCTTCTAATTATCTTTCAATCTTCTTACTTTCCAGTCAACTTTGATATTCAAAAATTTCAATGCAATGTCAATCGTTATCTTCTGTCTTCTTAATTCCTCTTCTTTTATTATCCTTTCCCCTTACTAAAGTCTTCTAATTCTCTTTCAATCTTCTTACTTTCCAGTCAACTTTGATCTTCAAAAATTTCAATGCAATGTCAATCGTTATCTTCTGTCTTCTTAATACCTCTTCTTTTATTGTCCTTTCCCCTCACTAAAGTCTTCTAATTCTCTTTCACTCTTCTTACTTTCCAGTCAACTTTGATCTTCAAAAATTTCAATGCAATGTCAATCGTTATCTTCTGTCTTCTTAATTCCTCTTCTTTTATTGTCCTTTCCCCTCACTAAAGTCTTCTAATTCTCTTTCACTCTTCTTACTTTCCAGTCAACTTTGATCTTTAAAAATTTCAATGCAATGTCAATCGTTATCTTCTGTCTTCTTAATTCCTCTTCTTTTATTGTCCTTTCCCCTTACTAAAGTCTTCTAATTCTCTTTCAATCTTCTTACTTTCCAGTCAACATTGATCTTCAAAAATTTCAATGCAATGTCAATCGTTATCTTCTGTCTTCTTAATTCCTCTTCTTTTATTGTCCTTTCCCCTCACTAAAGTCTTCTAATTCTCTTTCACTCTTCTTACTTTCCAGTCAACTTTGAACTTCAAACATTTCAATGCAATGTCAATCGTTATCTTCTGTCTTCTTAATTCCTCTTCTTTTATTGTCCTTTCCCCTTACTAAAGTCTTCTAATTCTCTTTCACTCTTCTTACCTTCCAGTCAACTTTGATCTTCAAAAATTTCAATGCAATGTCAATCATTATCTTCTGTCTTCTTAATTCCTCTTCTTTTATTGTCCTTTCCCCTTACTAAAGTCTTCTAATTCTCATTCAATCTTCTTACTTTCCAGTCAACTTTGATCTTTCAAATATTTCAATGCAATGTCAATCGTTATCTTCTGTCTTTTTAATTCCTCTTCTTTTATTGTCCTTTCACCTTACTAAAGTCTTCTAATTCTCTTTCACTCTTCTTACTTTCCAGTCAACTTTGATCTTCAAAAATTTCAATGCAATGTAAATCGTTATCTTCTGTCTTCTTAATTCCTCTTCTTTTATTGTCCTTTCGCCTTACTAAAGTCTTCTAATTCTCTTTCACTCTTCTTACTTTCCAGTCAACTTTGATCTTCAAAAATTTCAATGCAATGTCAATCGTTATCTTCTGTCTACTTAATTCCTCTTCTTTTATTGTCCTTTCCCCTTACTAAAGTCTTCTAATTCTCTTTCACTCTTCTTACTTTCCAGTCAACTTTGATCTTCAAAAATTTCAATGCAATGTCAATCGTTATCTTCTGTCTACTTAATTCCTCTTCTTTTATTGTCCTTTCCCCTTACTAAAGTCTTCTAATTCTCTTTCACTCTTCTTACTTTCCAGTCAACTTTGATCTTCAAAAATTTCAATGCAATGTCAATCGTTATCTTCCGTCTTCTTAATTCCTCTTCTTTTATTGTCCTTTCCCCTTACTAAAGTCTTCTAATTCTCTTTCAAACTTCTTACTTTCCCGTCAACTTTGATCTTCAAAAATTTCAATGCAATGTCAATCGTTATCTTCTGTCTTCTAAATTCCTCTTCTTTTATTGTCCTTTCCCCTCACTAAAGTCTTCTAATTCTCTTTCACTCTTCTTACTTTCCAGTCAACTTTGATCTTCAAAATTTTCAATGCAATGTCAATCGTTATCTTCTGTCTTCTTAATACCTCTTCTTTTATTGTCCTTTCCCCTCACTAAAGTCTTTTAATTCTCTTTCACTCTTCTTACTTTCCCGTCAACTTTGATCTTCAAAATTTTCTAAGCAATGTCAATCGTTATCTTCTGTCTTCCTAATTCCTCTTCTTTTATTGTCCTTTCCCCCCACTAAAGTCTTCTAATTCTCTTTCACTCTTCTTACTTTCCCGTCAACTTTGATCTTCAAAAATTTCAATGCAATGTCAATCGTTATCTTCTGTCTTCTTAATTCCTCTTCTTTTATTGTCCTTTCCCCTTACTAAAGTCTTCTAATTCTCTTTCAAACTTCTTACTTTCCCGTCAACTTTGATCTTCAAAAATTTCAATGCAATGTCAATCGTTATCTTCTGTCTTCTTAATTCCTCTTCTTTTATTGTCCTTTCCCCTTACTAAAGTCTTCTAATTCTCTTCCAAACTTCTTACTTTCCCGTCAACTTTGATCTTCAAAAATTTCAATGCAATGTCAATCGTTATCTTCTGTCTTCTTAATTCCTCTTCTTTTATTGTCCTTTCCACTTACTAAAGTCTTGTAATTCTCTTTCACTCTTCTTATTTTCCAGTCAACTTTGATCTTCAAAAATTTCAATGCAATGTCAATCGTTATCTTCTGTCTTCTTAATACCTCTTCTTTTATTGTCCTTTCCCCTTACTAAAGTCTTCTAATTCTCTTTCACTCTTCTTACTTTCCAGTCAACTTTGATCTTCAAACATTTCAATGTAATGTCAATCGTTATCTTCTGTCTTCTTAATTCCTCTTCTTTTATTGTCCTTTCCCCTTACTAAAGTCTTCTAATTCTCTTTCACTCTTCTTACTTTCCAGTCAACTTTGATCTTCAAAAATTTCAATGCAATGTCAATCGTTATCTTCTGTCTTCTTAATTCCTCTTCTTTTATTGTCCTTTCCCCTCACTAAAGTCTTCTAATTCTCTTTCACTCTTCTTACTTTCCAGTCAACTTTGATCTTCAAACATTTCAATGCAATGTCAATCGTTATCTTCTGTCTTCTTAATTCCTCTTTTTTTATTGTCCTTTTCCCCTTACTACAGTCTTCTAATTCTCTTTCACTCTTCTTACTTTCCAGTCAACTTTGATCTTCAAAAATTTCAATGCAATGTCAATCGTTATCTTCTGTCTTCTTAATTCCTCTTCTTTTATTGTCCTTTCCCCTCACTGAAGTCTACTAATTCTCTTTCACTCTTCTTACTTTCCAGTCAACTTTGATCTTCAAACATTTCAATGCAATGTCAATCGTTATCTTCTGTCTTCTTAATACCTCTTCTTTTATTGTCCTTTCCCCTCACTACAGTCTTCTAATTCTCTTTCACTCTTCTTACTTTCCAGTCAACTTTGATCTTCAATCATTTCAATGCAATGTCAATCGTTATCTTCTGTCTTCTAAATTCCTCTTCTTTTATTGTCCTTTCCCCTCACTAAAGTCGTCTAATTCTCTTTCACTCTTCTTACTTTCCCGTCAACTTTGATCTTCAAAATTTTCAAAGCAATGTCAATCGTTATCTTCTGTCTTCTTAATTCCTCTTCTTTTATTGTCCTTTCCCCTTACTAAAGTCTTCTAATTCTCTTTCAAACTTCTTACTTTCCCGTCAACTTTGATCTTCAAAAATTTCAATGCAATGTCAATCGTTATCTTCTGTCTTCTTAATACCTCTTCTTTTATTGTCCTTTCCACTTACTAAAGTCTTGTAATTCTCTTTCACTCTTCTTACTTTCCAGTCAACTTTGATCTTCAAAAATTTCAATGCAATGTCAATCGTTATCTTCTGTCTTCTTAATACCTCTTCTTTTATTGTCCTTTCCCCTTACTAAAGTCTTCTAATTCTCTTTCACTCTTCTTACTTTCCAGTCAACTTTGATCTTCAAACATTTCAATGTAATGTCAATCGTTATCTTCTGTCTTCTTAATTCCTCTTCTTTTATTGTCCTTTCCCCTTACTAAAGTCTTCTAATTCTCTTTCACTCTTCTTACTTTCCAGTCAACTTTGATCTTCAAAAATTTCAATGCAATGTCAATCGTTATCTTCTGTCTTCTTAATTCCTCTTCTTTTATTGTCCTTTCCCCTCACTAAAGTCTTCTAATTCTCTTTCACTCTTCTTACTTTCCAGTCAACTTTGATCTTAAAACATTTCAATGCAATGTCAATCGTTATCTTCTGTCTTCTTAATTCCTCTTTTTTTATTGTCCTTTCCCCTTACTAAAGTCTTCTAATTCTCTTTCACTCTTCTTACTTTCCAGTCAACTTTGATCTTCAAAAATTTCAATGCAATGTCAATCGTTATCTTCTGTCTTCTTAATTCCTCTTCTTTTATTGTCCTTTCCCCTCACTAAAGTCTTCTAATTCTCTTTCAATCTTCTTACTTTCCAGTCAACTTTGATCTTCAAACATTTCAATGCAATGTCAATCGTTATCTTCTGTCTTCTTAATTCCTCTTCTTTTATTGTCCTTTCCCCTCACTAAAGTCTTCTAATTCTCTTTCACTCTTCTTACTTTCCAGTCAACTTTGATCTTCAATCATTTCAATGCAATGTCAATCGTTATCTTCTGTCTTCTTAATTCCTCTTCTTTTATTGTCCTTTCCCCTCACTAAAGTCGTCTAATTCTCTTTCACTCTTCTTACTTTCCAGTCAACTTTGATCTTCAAAAATTTCAATGCAATGTCAATCGTTATCTTCTGTCTTCTTAATTCCTCTTCTTTTATTGTCCTTTCCCCTCACTAAAGTCTTCTAATTCTCTTTCAATCTTCTTACTTTCCAGTCAACTTTGATCTTCAAAAATTTCAATGCAATGTCAATCGTTATCTTCTGTCTTCTTAATTCCTCTTCTTTTATTGTCCTTTCCCCTCACTAAAGTCTTCTAATTCTCTTTCACTCTTCTTACTTTCCAGTCAACTTTGATCTTCAAACATTTCAATGCAATGTCAATCGTTATCTTCTGTCTTCTTAATTCCTCTTCTTTTATTGTCCTTTCCCCTCACTAAAGTCTTCTAATTCTCTTTCAAACTTCTTACTTTCCCGTCAACTTTGATCTTCAAAAATTTCAATGCAATGTCAATCGTTATCTTCTGTCTTCTTAATTCCTCTTCTTTTGTTGTCCTTTCCACTTACTAAAGTCTTCTAATTCTCTTTCACTCTTCTTACTTTCCAGTCAACTTTGATCTTCAAAAATTTCAATGCAATGTCAATCTTTATCTTCTGTCTTCTTAATACCTCTTCTTTTATTGTCCTTTCCCCTTACTAAAGTCTTCTAATTCTCTTTCACTCTTCTTACTTTCCAGTCAACTTTGATCTTCAAACATTTCAATGCAATGTCAATCGTTATCTTCTGTCTTCTTAATACCTCTTCTTTTATTGTCCTTTCCCCTTACTAAAGTCTTCTAATTCTCTTTCACTCTTCTTACTTTCCAGTCAACTTTGATCTTCAAAAATTTCAATGCAATGTCAATCGTTATCTTCTGTCTTCTTAATCCCTGTTCTTTTATTGTCCTTTCCCCTTACTAAAGTCTTCTAATTCTCTTTCACTCTTCTTACTTTCCAGTCAACTTTGATCTTCAAAAATTTCAATGCAATGTCAATCGTTATCTTCTGTCTTCTTAATTCCTCTTCTTTTATTGTCCTTTCCCCTCACTAAAGTCTTCTAATTCTCTTTCACTCTTCTTACTTTCCAGTCAACTTTGATCTTGAAACATTTCAATGCAATGTCAATCGTTATCTTCTGTCTTCTTAATTCCTCTTTTTTTATTGTCCTTTCCCCTTACTAAAGTCTTCTAATTCTCTTTCACTCTTCTTACTTTCCAGTCAACTTTGATCTTCAAAAATTTCAATGCAATGTCAATCGTTATCTTCTATCTTCTTAATCCTGTTCTTTTATTGTCCTTTCCCCTTACTAAAGTCTTCTAATTCTCTTTCACTCTTCTTACTTTCCAGTCAACTTTGATCTTCAAACATTTCAATGCAATGTCAATCGTTATCTTCTGTCTTCTTAATTCCTCTTCTTTTATTGTCTTTTCCCTTGACTAAAGTCTTCTAATTCTCTTTCACTCTTCTTACTTTCCAGTCAACTTTGATCTTCAAAAATTTCAATGCAATGTCAATCGTTATCTTCTGCCTTCTTAATTCCTCTTCTTTTATTGTCCTTTCCCCTCACTAAAGTCTTCTAATTCTCTTTCACTCTTCTTACTTTCCAGTCAACTTTGAACTTCAAACATTTCAATGCAATGTCAATCGTTATCTTCTGTCTTCTTAATTCCTCTTCTTTTATTGTCCTTTCCCCTCACTAAAGTCTTCTAATTCTCTTTCAATCTTCTTACTTTCCAGTCAACTTTGATCTTCAAACATTTCAATGCAATGTCAATCGTTATCTTCTGTCTTCTTAATTCCTCTTCTTTTATTGTCCTTTTCCCTCACTAAAGTCTTCTAATTCTCTTTCAATCTTCTTACTTTCCAGTCAACTTTGATCTTCAAACATTTCAATGCAATGTCAATCGTTATCTTCTGTCTTCTTAATTCCTCTTCTTTTATTGTCCTTTCCCCTCACTAAAGTCTTCTAATTCTCTTTCAATCTTCTTACTTTCCAGTCAACTTTGATCTTCAAAAATTTCAATGCAATGTCAATCGTTATCTTCTGTCTTCTTAATTCCTCTTCTTTTATTGTCCTTTCCCCTCACTAAAGTCTTCTAATTCTCTTTCACTCTTCTTACTTTCCAGTCAACTTTGATCTTCAAACATTTCAATGCAATGTCAATCGTTATCTTCTGTCTTCTTAATTCCTCTTCTTTTATTGTCCTTTCCCCTCACTAAAGTCTTCTAATTCTCTTTCACTCTTCTTACTTTCCAGTCAACTTTGATCTTCAAAAGTTTCAATGCAATGTCAATCGTTATCTTCTGTCTTCTTAATTCCTCTTGTTTTATTGTCCTTTCCCCGTACTAAAGTCTTCTAATTCTCTTTCAAACTTCTTACTTTCCCGTCAACTTTGATCTTCAAAAATTTCAATGCAATGTCAATCTTTATCTTCTGTCTTCTTAATACCTCTTCTTTTATTGTCCTTTCCCCTTACTAAAGTCTTCTAATTCTCTTTCACTCTTCTTACTTTCCAGTCAACTTTGATCTTCAAACATTTCAATGCAATGTCAATCGTTATCTTCTGTCTTCTTAATACCTCTTCTTTTATTGTCCTTTCCCCTTACTAAAGTCTTCTAATTCTCTTTCACTCTTCTTACTTTCCAGTCAACTTTGATCTTCAAAAATTTCAATGCAATGTCAATCGTTATCTTCTGTCTTCTTAATCCCTGTTCTTTTATTGTCCTTTCCCCTTACTAAAGTCTTCTAATTCTCTTTCACTCTTCTTACTTTCCAGTCAACTTTGATCTTCAAAAATTTCAATGCAATGTCAATCGTTATCTTCTGTCTTCTTAATTCCTCTTCTTTTATTGTCCTTTCCCCTCACTAAAGTCTTCTAATTCTCTTTCACTCTTCTTACTTTCCAGTCAACTTTGATCTTGAAACATTTCAATGCAATGTCAATCGTTATCTTCTGTCTTCTTAATTCCTCTTTTTTTATTGTCCTTTCCCCTTACTAAAGTCTTCTAATTCTCTTTCACTCTTCTTACTTTCCAGTCAACTTTGATCTTCAAAAATTTCAATGCAATGTCAATCGTTATCTTCTATCTTCTTAATCCTGTTCTTTTATTGTCCTATCCCCTTACTAAAGTCTTCTAATTCTCTTTCACTCTTCTTACTTTCCAGTCAACTTTGATCTTCAAACATTTCAATGCAATGTCAATCGTTATCTTCTGTCTTCTTAATTCCTCTTCTTTTATTGTCTTTTCCCTTGACTAAAGTCTTCTAATTCTCTTTCACTCTTCTTACTTTCCAGTCAACTTTGATCTTCAAAAATTTCAATGCAATGTCAATCGTTATCTTCTGTCTTCTTAATTCCTCTTCTTTTATTGTCCTTTGGCCTTACTAAAGTCTTCTAATTCTCTTTCAATCTTCTTACTTTCCAGTCAACTTTGATCTTCAAAAATTTCAATGCAATGTCAATCGTTATCTTCTGCCTTCTTAATTCCTCTTCTTTTATTGTCCTTTCCCCTCACTAAAGTCTTCTAATTCTCTTTCACTCTTCTTACTTTCCAGTCAACTTTGAACTTCAAACATTTCAATGCAATGTCAATCGTTATCTTCTGTCTTCTTAATTCCTCTTCTTTTATTGTCCTTTCCCCTCACTAAAGTCTTCTAATTCTCTTTCAATCTTCTTACTTTCCAGTCAACTTTGATCTTCAAACATTTCAATGCAATGTCAATCGTTATCTTCTGTCTTCTTAATTCCTCTTCTTTTATTGTCCTTTCCCCTCACTAAAGTCTTCTAATTCTCTTTCAATCTTCTTACTTTCCAGTCAACTTTGATCTTCAAAAATTTCAATGCAATGTCAATCGTTATCTTCTGTCTTCTTAATGCTTCTTCTTTTATTGTCCTTTCCCCTTACTAAAGTCTTCTAATTCTCTTTCACTCTTCTTACTTTCCAGTCAATTTTGATCTCGACAAATTTCAATGCAATCGTTATTTCTTCTTAATTCCTCTTCTTTTATTGTTCCAGCTCCATATAATTTTTTTTCCTCATATTCCCTAATACTCAGTTACTTCCACTGTCTTAGTGGTTTTATTGCCTTGCGTGGGGTGAAATGATTAAAAACACTGAAGCCACAGAAAATGTTCTCCAATCTGAAGTTTAATCTTGGTCACAGATATAAGGTCGTTGATTCCATCAGTGGAAAGAAGCTCGATCCTTGCTGCTGACTTCAGTCTAAGAAGAACCCCCGTCAGTAGTTGTATAACGACCATTGTACGCTATTATGTTCGATTGGCGTTGAGCCTAAGAAAAAATTCTTAGGTTCAATGGCAATCGAACCTAACAGCGTAGACTGCCCTTTATGCATCCTTTGTTTGAAAGGTCTCGATTTTAATCATGTCTAGTCACCTTCCTCAGCAGGAGACCCTGGGATGTGAACCGGTTTAATCGACGATGCCCTAACTATGCGCCAGCTATTACTGGCTTACATGGTACCTTTAGTAAGCTATGAATTCAGTCGACTCATCAAAACAATCCTCTCTAATATGACGAATAAATTATTAAAATCTTATGATAACTTTTATATCTACATTATTTTTTAATATTGCTATTGCTTTAGGAACTCTGGGTGCTAATGAGAGTGAGGAGTGGGGTTGATTTGTAATTCCGGATGTTGTCGTCTCATGGGATTATTTTTTTTTCTTCGTCTTGGAAAAGCAACTTGAAGGAGTGAATAATCTATATGCATATTAAATTGATTAAATGAATATGATGAAGAAAAAGGAAGGAGATTTGCATATCCACCCCCGGACAGTGTATTAATGTGTATGCAAATTCAAAGAAAGAAAGAAAGAAAGAAAGAAAGAAAGAAAGAAAGAAAGAAAGAAATATGGAATATGACACATAAAGAAAGAATGAATAAAACGAGTAAGAAAAATTAAATGTTTTGGGTAAGAAGGAACGAGTTGCAGGAATTATTACAATGAAAGAAAGAAAGAAAGAAAGAAAGAAAGAAAGAAAGAAAGAAAGAAAGAAAGAAAGAAAGAAAGAGGAAATAGTAATAGTGTAGATATATTAAGAAAGAAGGGAAAAAACGAAAGAAAAAGTAAAAATGAAAAAGAAAGAAATTATGAAAGGAAAAATAAATGAGGATTTAATTTAATATTTATTAATATATAAAGAAATAAACAAAGAAAGAAAAGAAGAAATATTAAGAAGAGAAAGAAAGAAAGAAACAGACAAAAAAAAGAATAGAAAATATAGCGAAATATGTCGAAAGAAAATTAATTTTGGATTTAAAGAAAAAACAACTAGAAAAAAAAGAAAACAACTTCAATAAAGAAAAATTAATTCACGCAAAAGAAAATGGCGCGAATGAGGAAGAAAGACAGGGACAATTAAATATTTCACTGGGATAAGTAAAGACTGAAAAAGAATAAGAAAGAAAGAAAGAAAGAATGAAAGAAAGAAAGAAGGAAAAGGAAGAGGAAATAAATAAATAAATAAATAAATAAAGAAAGAAAGAAAGAAAGAAAGAAAGAAAGAAAAAGAAAGAAGGAACAAAGAAAAAATCAGGGAAAATAATCAGAAAGATAGAAATAAAAAGAGAAATAAAGATGAAATATTAGGAAATAAAGAATAAGTGAGCAGATATTAAGAAAGAAAGAAAGAAAGAAAGAAAGAAAGAAAGAAAGAATCAAAGAAATATGAGGAAAGAAAGTGAGACAGAAAGTAAGAAAATCATAAAAAATACAGAGAAAATAATACGAAAGAATGAAAAATAGAAAAAATAACAAGTGAAGAAAGAAAGAAAGAAAGAAGACAAGCAAGCAAAAAAGAAAGAAAGAACAAGTGGGGAATGTTAAGAAAGAAAGAAAGAAAGAATAGAAGAGAAGCAAGCAAAAAAGAAAGAAAGAAAGAAAGAAAGAAAGAAAGCAATAAAGTAAAGAAAGAAAGATAGGAAAAAGATAGAAAGAAAGAACGAGTGAGGGAATGTTAAGAAAGAAAGAAAGAAAGAATAGAAGAGAAGCAAGCAAAAAAGAAAGAAAGAAAGAAAGAACAAGTGGGGAATGTTAAGAAAGGAAGAAAAAAGAAAGAAAGCAATAAAGAAAGAAGTAAAGAAAGAAAGATAGAAAAAAAGATAGAAAGAATGAACGAGTGAGGGAATGTTAAGAAAGAAAGAAAGAAAGAATAGAAGAGAAGCAAGCAAAAAAGAAAGAAAGAAAGAAAGAATGAAAGAACAAGTGGGGAATGTTAAGAAAGGAAGAAAAAAGAAAGAAAGCAATAAAGAATGAAGTAGAGAAAGAAAGATAGAAAAAAGAAAGAAAGAAAGAAAGAAAGAAAGCAATAAAGTAAAGAAAGAAAGATAGAAAAAAGATAGAAAGAAAGATCGAGTGAGGGAATGTTATGAAAGAAAGAAAGAAAGAAAGAAAGAAAGAATAGAAGCAAGCAAAAAAGAAAGAAAGAAAAAACAAGTGGGGAATGTTAAGAAAGGAAGAAAAAAGAAAGAAAGAAAGCAATAAAGAATGAAGTAAAGAAAGAAAGATAGAAAAAAAGATAGAAAGAATGAACGAGTGAAGGAATGTTAAGAAAGAAAGAAAGAAAGAAAGAAAGAGAGAGAGGGAGAAAATACTTGACTCAAAGAAGTGAAAGGAGAAAAAGAAAAATAACATAAAATGTAAAAAATACGAAAACCAAAACAAAAAAGACAAAGAAAAGCTAGCGAAAAAGAAAGAAAAGGAAAGAAAGAGAAGAAAGGGATCAAAAAATAAAGAGAAAAAAAACTCAAAGAAAAGAAAACGCAAAAATCTATGCAAAGAAAAGAGAAAAAAGAAAAAGAAAAAGAAACCAAGCGATAAAAAAAGAAAAAGGAAAAAAAAGAAAAGCAGACAAGAAAGAAATGTAAGAAAAGCTATAGGAAAAATTTCAGAAACTAATCTGTCAAAGAAAAAGCCGACAAGAAAAGCCCCCCTCAAGAGCACAGGATTTGACAGTAAAACAAATGTAGGCTTGTATTAAGAACATTTTAAGGAAAAGCTAGAAATCGAAACAGTTTTTTTTTTTTTTTTTGCGAAATAAAATAAAGTGTAAGTTATTTGCAAAGCTAAGGAATTCGCGGAAATGAACAGATATGAATAATTTCTTTTTCTTTTTCTTTTTTTCCCCCTGTTTTAGATTTTTGCTGCAATTAGTTATGCAAATGAGAGGTGTTAACAAACAAACGGATTTCCTGTAATGATGACATGTGAGGCAGAGTTAAGTGCTTCATTTGCGAACCATTGACAAGTGAACACCATGATAGGAACGGACATTGGCTGATCAGAACGGGAGAAGATAGACAAAAAAGAACGAAGTCACTTCCATTTAAAAACTGATTTTGGGGTATCAAGAAATTCACCCGAAAAGCTATAATCACGAAGTCGTTCTATATGGAGAGAGGAAAAAACAGTATTGATTTTTTTTCTAATTCCAAGAATTAATTCCTTTGTCTTGATCTATTATGGATTGGAATTCATGGACATTTCCAAGAATGGAATCATTATTTGGTCTGCTACAATTTCCTGGTTTTAAATCACGGATTTTTTTCCCTAATTTCTCGTGTTATTTATTCAAGCAAATGCATCTGATCTTTGAACACATAAAAAAAAGTTATCTAAAATTGCAAAAAGAACTTTCATATTATTCCTTTAATTCTTAATCTTTCACTCCATTTTGCTCTGTTTATAATAAACAGTATTAACAACATTTACCGGCTAGAATATCCAAGAAATTGCCATAGAAAATATGCGTCCTCCGACAGGAATTGAACCTGTACCATATACGGAACCGTCATATAGCCTGACGTGCTTTTACCGATTTAGCCATAGAGGAGCGTTTCGGTTAGCAAGGTCGATTTTACTCTTTTTAAACTACAATTTTCCATGATTTTCTCGCGTACAATCATATCTGTTCGATGCGTATCTAAATGTAAACAAATGAATCCAGAAAGTCCGACAATCATTTAAAGACATTTTTATGTTTATACATTCTTTTTTATAGATACAAATATTTAAGTAAATGCTCTGTTTATAATAAACAGTATTAATAACATTTACTGGTCTGAATGTCCGAGAAATTCTTATAGGAAATATGCGTCCTCCGACAGGAATCGAACCTGTATCCTATACGGAATCGTCATATAGCTTGACGTTTCGGTTAGCAAGGTCGATTTTAATGTTTAACAAACTACAATTTTCCATGATTTGGAAAACATTTAGATACGCATCTAGTAGATATAAATATACGTGAGAAAATCATGGAAAATTGTAGTTTAAAAACATCTATACATTGACTTTCAATCTTGCTTATAGTACTTACTTGTAGATGCGTTACCATCTGAAATAACATGCACGCAGATTAGGGAACGCTATCAGTTGGAAAACAGCGAGAACTTATTCAAGGTCTTAATACGATAAATAAGTATTTTTGTTAATTTTTTTTTTTATATAAGAATGTATTGCTGGTATTTTTATTATAAAAAGTATTTTTATACATTCATAATGTGTTTTTTTGCGGGGGGAGGATATGTTTGAGAAGTCAATGTTTGGCCATGGCTAGGACGCTAACAGGTGCTACCACCTCAGGTCAATGTTAACCTGGAATGTGGTTGCACGCTCTTGAAAACCTCCAATCTCCCGATCAGAATCTTTACTGCCGGATGTAGTTTATCGTCATACCCAGGACTACATATCTATAGTAAATATCTACGCAGGTGATACAACAGTGTATGGGTGCATATATAGATGACCAGCGTGTGGCAGTTGATCTCTTCTCTGGTCTTGTTCTAACAGCCCAATGAATTAAAAACCAACCTGACCAAAACTTAAAATCTACCAATCCGAGACCTTGCTACCGGATGCAGTTAATCGTCAAACCCAGGACTATAGTGGTCTTGAGTAAACTGATAGTGTGCAGATTGACTTCATAAAGTTCTTATTTCTTTTTATTACTAAAATAATTGTCTGTGTTTGTTTCTTTATTGCATTTTTATTAGACACAGGAGGGCCTGACTGCATTAGGGTTCTAGTTGGCATCGGGCAAGCTGATATCTCGGCTATTACGTCACTTTTTTTGCACCATTTGTAACATTAATTTATTTCTCAATATTTACTCAGTATAACAATGTATTTGAACAGTAAACGGAATAAACCCATTTGAGAATCAGTTTTATAACCTGTAGATTACGGAGTTTGCATAAAATAAATAATGGCTTCAACTAAATATATTTTGAGAGCAACTGCATGCCTTTAACTACAGATAAAATTGCTTCTTGATCACTTTGTTATCAAGTGTATTGTTGGAAATTTTCCTATAAATAAGTATTGCAGGTAATTTTTATATAATAAGTATTGCTGGTATTTTTACAACAAAAATGTATTTTTATAATTTCATGGTTTTTTGTTGTTGTTTAGGGGCACAGTATTGTCCTACAGCTCTGGAAATCGCCTATAGTTTTTGATTTACACTCATATATATATATATATATATATATATATATATATATATACAAGTATATGATTGGTGTATACGGAATAAATTCCAATAACCAACAATTACTATTCATAAAAGAGTGCTCAATACAGAGTAGAGCAGGTATAATTATTTATATAAAAATTATAACATTTGTTATTTGTTATTTGTAGTGATTTTATAACATTTATGTTATAATTTTTAAATAAAGAATTATATATATATATATATATATATATATATACAAACACACATATATATGTGCATATATATATATATATATACATGTGTATAAATGTATATATATATATATCTATATATATATATAGAGAGAGAGAGAGTGAGAGAGAGAGATACAACTTTTTGTACTTGATTGGCAAAGCTATGAAACCCTGCGTCTTACTGTAAACGTTGTTATATGTTTAATTATCACACACACACACACACACACACACACACACATATATATATATATATATATATATATATATATATATATATATATATATATATATATATATGCGTCCTGGATAAGACGATAAACTACGTCCGAAAGCAAGACCCCTGATCAGAAGTTTTTGAGAAGCGTGGAACCATCTCTTAATTTCCGGGGTTGTCAGGTACTGAACCGGGGTTGTAGCACCTGTTAGGGTTCCAGCTATGTGCAAATAGTTAAACCCCAACTGGAGTCAAAACATTATGAAATTGTAAAAAATAGTTTTTAATATTTGAAATATTTTGTAAAAAAATTATTACCAGAAATAAATTTTTGAAGCAAAAAATATTACCAAAAACAGATTTTTGAAAAGGAATATTGCCATCAATAAAAGAAATTGTCGTCATTAAATGACTGATTGTGATTGATATGTTATAAAACAAAACAACCCAAACCAAATCCATATATATATATATATATATATATATATATATATATATATATATATATATATATATATATATATATATATATATATAATCTTATCAATATAAGCACTTACACTCGTCCGGCAAAACCTTAGGTGTTTTAGCTTGTAAATCAACAAACCAATACACAAGGGGAAAAAGGGCAACAACAGAAAAAACTAAGAATATGCATTTCCGGCGAAAATAAAATAACTAGTGCTCAATACGCTAATTAGAACAAATAAAGCAGAGTAAACCGAAAGAGACAGACAAACCTACCTAGGTTTCATCTACGCAGAGCGAGTCTGCCCTGACGATCTGCGTAGGTGAAACCTAGGTAGGTTTGTCTGTCTCTTTAGGTTTACTTTGCTATATATATACTCGAATCTCCCGTTGACGTAAGAAGGTCAAGCAGATCAGTTCCCAGGAAACCGACAGTCGGATAACAGCACATGAGATTTGATTATAATGGTGAATGTTTCGTGCAGGACCATCCACACATTTTGAAGGGCCAAATACAGAGACAGTGCACTACGTGCCGCAAGGTCCCCAAACGGCCATCCGCAGGTTTTGAATTCAGTGTTGTCCTTCTTCTAGACCAGTTTCAATCCAAGGCTATAAAACCCAGTCTGTCCTGCTATTTACCCGTAGCTGGAGGGAGAAGAGGATTCATACCTTTCACAAGGGTATTAACACGTAAGTGAATGCAATGGATTCGACTGAAATTTGAACTCATTCCAAACCGATATCCATTACTCCACCTTGCCTATATATATATATATATATATATATATATATATATATAAGAAAAACAAGTCAAATAAATTAATCCAAATGAATAAACAAATTAACAAACGGCTCCCGCTCAAAAAACTGTTAAAAATAAGCAAAAACAAATAATCAAGCCAAACAAATAAATAAAACAATAAACAAATTAAAAAAATGCCACCCGCCAAAATAACCGTTAGAATAGACTACAGCAATCAATCTAAAAATTGACAAAAATAGCTTTAAAAACATTCCCAGACAAAAACATTTAAATAAATTAATATAAAAAAAACTTTACTACGTTACTTTAACATCGAAAACTGAAAAGAATAAATAAATATATAAAATAAAAAGTAAAAATAAATAAGAAACACAAGTAAAATAAATTAACCCAAATAAATTAAAAAAAAATAAACAAACCACTCCCGCCAGAATAACAGTCAGATGGGACTACTCACAATGTACCGCTAGCCCGTATATATATAAGTAGTCAAGAAAAAAAGCCAACACACGTGGCCTGATGATTGCTTTTAGCATGAAGCAGTCTGTCACCTCTGAGTGTTTCAATTTTTACTTTTATATTTATATAGACTTTCTTTCTCTGTCTCTGTGTCTGATATTGAGCAATTTAACCCATAAATATAGCAGACAGTAAAACTATATTTCTTTATATATATATATATATATATATATATATGGAGAAATCTCCCGTCGTTTTTCAACGTATGAGTTTCCAGCAGCTAAGTTTTTAGAACCAAACAGTGGTAAAGGCTTGTGCAGAATCGACCTCACATTTTGTAAGACCCAAACACACACACACACAAAAAAACAAAAAAAAAACTGCTGCACATTTACATTATTTCAATTATTCAGACTGTTATCCTCATCTTCATTGCCGTATTCACGACGTTTCTGCCATCGTACGCTTCGATACATGGTGAAATAATTAATATTGTATATATATATATATATATATATATATATATATATATATATATATATATATATATATATGTCATTCGCAGACAGTACTGTTTCGCCGTATCACAGTTCCTCGGTGCGACTAGACATCCGAATGCATCAAGCCAGGATTGAAACCCAACCGATTTGGTGTCACTGAGCTATCTTCACTCGGTAGAGTTAAGCAGATAAATCTAGCGTATTGCTTTTACGAATTTATATATATATATATATATATATATATATATATATATATATATATATATATATATATATATATATATATATATATATATGGTTGTGTCTGTGTCTGTGTTTGTGTGTGCGTGTGCGTGCGTGCGTGTGTGTATTTAGGCTGCATATTTTCATTCAAACATGATTGGTTAAATAATTTTGAATTATTATGTCTATTTATTTTAGTTTTACTCATTTCAAGTTCATGAATTAATTTCTTGATCGCTGAAGAAAATTGATTAAGAGAAAATACAAAATTGTTTCAAAAATGTTTATTTTCCCCAAGTACTTTCAATCTCATCTGAGACCATCTTCAGGGGTTCCATATCTATGGAGGAATTAGGCATTAACACCATAAATTTTAAATATTTTTTATCTATATTTAAGGGAAGGTAACTTATGTGATTTTTAAAAGGTTTTTAATTGTATTTTAATTTAGTATTTTTTTTTTTTATATAACACTTTCCTGCTGCAAACTTTTAAGAACTTTGTTGCTATACTTGTAGTTGACTTTTGGCCGCAATTCTCTTATACAGATTTCTGTTATTTAGCTTGATGAGTCACTGATGTATTTTCGACTAATATCTGTTTAAACTGTGAATGTGAAGATGAATGTTTCTTGAAATGTTCTGAAATTGTAACTATAAAAATTGTTTTAGTAACAAAATGGAATAAAACTATATCAACAAATTACTTAGAATTTAAAAATATAAATAATAATTTAATTTTTCATATTTAAATTTTGTATCTGCTGCCAGTAATATGTACAGTATATATTACAAAGAAATTAATATTTTTTCACAAAAAAATTAATTGTATTTTTTTTTTCCATTACGAAAATAAAATGATAACATTGTAGTTATGAGTGTAAATCCTTTTTCTAGTGTCGCACAATATTTTTAGAACCAATTCGCCATTGTGCAAAATATCTCATTAAAGCTATCGGAGGCTTTTCCAGGATGAGACACGAGGTCTTTGGCCAAACCGAAAAATGTCCAGTCCTTGCGGCAACTGTCACGCTGGCTTCGATATTCCACCGAATGACCCTCTTTTACTGCAGTGAGGGAGGTTCTGTCGCAGGGTTGGAATCCCCGAGACTAAGTACCACCCCGTACCTTGTAAAATGGAGACGATGGATACTAGACATTGATCGCCAGCCGAACGAAATAGCAGTCAGGTAAAATTTCTCAGTTTATCTATCAGGTATTATTGGGTTAGATGGTACCAGCAGTAACGATACAACCCTGACAACGCTGTTGAAGAGACAGCTTGATGATTTTTAATAATAAGCTATTATTAAGATTTATTATATTATTTATTACTTTTTATTTTATTATATTATTTTATTTTATTATTATTTGTATAATTATAACTTAATTTTATTATTTCATTGTTACTTTCATTTTATTATTTTATTCATCTCCTTTTTCTTCTTCTTCTTCTTCTTCTTCTTCTTCTTCATCTTCTTCTTCTTATTATTATTATTATTATCATTTCAGCGTATTATTTTATTATCTTATATTATTCATAATCTATAGTAATAAATGCGAATGTCAGTGTGTCACTGTGTCACCCTTTATCAACTTTACTCCCGGAAGCCGTAGCCCAACATATCATACCATTTTAAAATCAGGCCGACGTCGTGAGCAAATTAAAAACATTCCGGATCCGAACCTCCAATCCTGAAATTTTGGATACCCAAGTTTTCATTACTGCGATTGTTTTCGGATTCCACCATCGTGGCTTCTACTGATAAAAAAAATAATTAAAGGGACACAACTCTATAACTTTCAATAGCTCATGTTCAAATGAAAAATTACTGTTCTCTAATTACAGTGTTTCAAAATAAAATTGTCCGTCTTTTCTACTTTACTCCTAGGGGCCGTAGCCCAACATATACCATTCTGAAATCAAGTCAACCTCTTGAGCAAATTAAAAAAATTGCGGACCGGATCCCGACCCGCAATACCGAAATTTTAGATCCCCAAGTTTTCATTACTGCAATTGCTTTCGTCGATTTTTTACGTGATATTTTGCGATTAATTTTTTTACAATAACAATTTTTATAACTTGGAAATAACTTTTGGAATAATTGAAATTGATTGTAAAATCCAGCGGAAGTCATCCATGAAATAAAAATGATTGTTTGTACGGAAAGTAAGGACCTACGTGCATCAAAATGGTTTTAAATTAAGTAGCGACAGAAGAATTATCGTTGAACTTTTAAAAGGTAAGCTTAAATATTAATGCAATACTTAAATGCAGCCATCAATATTGAGTTCTGTAGTTTATTGTTGTCTATCGTATACAGCAGCAGTATGCCTCACAAAAAGATATCTCTGCCAAAAAAGAGTAGATTGTAAACAAAAGAGCCAAGTCTGCAGCGAGGAAATGAAAGTCCCGTGCAAATAAAAACTCAGATCAAACAGCAACCAGGAAAGCTTCCAATGCTGAGAATATACAAAGACTTAGGGACTCTTAAACTCCTGAACTAACAGAAAGCATAATGACGTAGGAGCTAGCTTAATTGCCGCCTGGGAGGGCGGCTTTTAAGCTAGATATTAATAAGCTTAAACGGCTTCTTTCCGTGAACCACTTCCCTGTGGAACAGACTCCGAAGAGGATGTTTCCACGACAGTTACAATCTTAACTTGTTCAAGTCTAGAGTCAACTGTTATCGTTCGCTCCTATCCATATAAACTACTCCTTAACGTAAACCCCTACCTCGAGTGGCTCTTGGTGCTTGTACAGGTGAACCTAACTGTATAGAAAGGAAGATACTGAAATGCGATCAGTGAGGTTTAGCTAACCAGTCGTATTGTGTTTCATGATACGAGTAGCAGCAATAGTAACATGACGATGCTGATAAGATATCTTGAGGAAGATTTCCGAAGAATACTAATGATAAAAGTACTTACGCTTTTATTTGATCACTGAACATGATATCTGTCCTCCTATATGGCAATAAATGTTGGACAATCTCCTCAAAGATGAAGAACAGATCTGAAACAACAGAAATGTGTTTCTACAGAAAGATGCAGAGGAAAATATGGGCCGAACATGTGAGCAACGTCTAAGTTTTGGAGAGAATGGAAACAAAAACGAAACTTATACCTAACATCAGGAGGAGGCAGTAGAAATTTTCTGGGGCACGTAATGAGGAAAGAGGGATAGGAAAATCTGATACTCACAAGACAGATAAAAGGAAAGAGGGAGAGAGGAAAGCAGCGCGTAACATACTAGAGCAAATGGATGGCAGAACAGGGTTTAGGAGAAATAACGTAAAACAACACTTATTAAGAGTTACAAGGAACAGGAAGACGTGGGGGGCCATGACCGACTACGTCCTGAAGAGACACGGAACATAAAAAAGAAGTAAAACAAAGTAAAATTGTAGCTTTCTTCGAAGTTAATGTTGCTGCCATTATCCTAAACATCAGAAAGAGGCATTTGAAATTTCTGGAGAACGTAATGAGGAAGGAGGGCTTGTAAAACCTGATAATCACAAGGCAGATTGAGGGAAAGAGGGAGAGAGGAAAGCAGCGCATAAAAAAACTTGATGAGCTTGATTAAATGGATGACAGAACATAGTACGGGAGAAATAGCAGAAATACAAAACTTATTAAGAGTTATAAGGGAAAGGAAGATGTGGAGGGCCATGACCAACTTCGTCCTGAAGGGATATGGTGCATAAAAGAAGAAGTAAAAAGAAGTAAATATGTAATTTTTTTCAAAGTTAAAGTTGCTGCCAATATCCTTAACATCAGGAAGAGGCAGTTGAAATTTCTCGGGAACGTAATGAGGAAGGAGGGCTTGGAAAACCTGATACTCACAAGGCAGATTGAGGGAAAGAGGGAGAGAGGAAAGCAGCGCATAAATACTTGATGAGCTTGATTAAATGGATGACAGAACAGAGTACGGGAGAAATAGCAGAAAGACAAAACTTATTAAGAGTTATAAGGGAAAGGAAGATGTGGAGGGCCATGACCAACTTCGTCCTGAATGGATATGGTGCATAAAAGAAGAAGTAAAAAGAAGTAAATATGTAGTTTTCTTCAAAGTTAAAGTTGCTGCTAATATCCTTAACATCAGGAAGAGGCAGATGACATTTCTCGGGAACGTAATGAGGAAGGAGGGCTTGGAAAACCTGATACTCACAAGGCAGATTGAGGGAAAGAGGGAGAGAGGAAAGCAGCGCATAAAATACTTGATGAGCTTGATTAAATGGATGACAGAACAGAGTACGGGAGAAATAGCAGAAAGACAAAACTTATTAAGAGTTATAAGGGAAAGGAAGATGTGGAGGGCCATGACCAACTTCGTCCTGAAGGGATATGGTGCATAAAAGAAGAAGTAAAAAGAAGTAAATATGTAGTTTTCTTCAAAGTTAAAGTTGCTGCTAATATCCTTAACATCAGGAAGAGGCAGTTGAAATTTCTCGGGAACGTAATGAGGAAGGAGGGCTTGGAAAACCTGATACTCACAAGGCAGATTGAGGGAAAGAGGGAGAGAGGAAAGCAGCGCATAAAAAACTTGATGAGCTTGATTAAATGGATGACAGAACAGAGTACGGAAGAAATAGCAGAAAGACAAAACTTATTAAGAGGCTTGGAAAATCTGATACTCACAGGACAGATAGAGGGGAAGAAAGACAGACGGAAAGTAGTGTGTAACATACTTGATGGGCTTGAGCAGTTGGATTGTAGAACAGGTTTCGGGAGGAATAACAAAAAGACAAAACTTATTAGGAGCTACAAGGGGCAGAAAGATGTGGAGGGCTTGTCGCCTACGTCCTCAAGGGACACAACTCATAAAAGAAGAAATAAGGTGCAGTCGTCTTCGGTCGGGAACGCCCGAACACGCAGACACATACATTTACACACTAGTTATTTTTCTCTCGCTTTCTCTCCCAGTTTCTCTCTAATGTGTCCTCTTTCTCCTCAACCCTGACTTCTCTCTTTTTGTTAGCATTGGTTGTTTTTTTTTAAAACTTCGATAAAATTATTTAATTTAAAAAAAAAAAATCAAAAAAACCCACCCTGTTTTTCTCCGCCGAACGGATTTTTATTTGTATTTCTTATTTATCTATTTCTCTTTTTACTTCATCTGTCTGTTCTTTAATTTCTGTCCGCTTTCCCTCTTCGCCATTTTCTCCTATCTTTCCCCCCCGTCATCCAGCCATTCCTCTCGGCATCGGCTCTATTTACCCGCTCTCAACTCGCGCAGGCGCAGAGACGATGCCTTCCAGAAGGTCGGATTAAATGTAATGGCGCCTGTCAGCTATCGACGCATCAAGTCGGGCAATCGCAGAAAGCAGCCAATCACAGGGCGCTTATTGGCTGCGCATGTCACAAACGAACCATCGTCGAGCTGTCATTCGGATTGGATGGTAAGTCAGGACTTTGTTCACTGAATTCAAATATTGATTTTTTTCCACTAGAGGGCGCTTTGCACTTGCAATATTGACGATTTCCTATTTTGGAAAAACGACTTCATTTTCTTCAAGGCGTGTCACTGTCTAGATTTGTAGGCATTCCGAATCAAACCAGAATGTTTTAAGTTGTGTAAGGGGGAAGATAATGCCGGACAAGTGGACGTATTTATCTAAATCGCTAAGTCCTTAGCCTGATGATGAAAAAAGCATTTATTTTGCACGACAAATATTTCAGTTTCAAAATATTCTCTTTTCTGGATGAAATGTTGAATATAAGTCACGTAGATCGAAAATTATGCAGAGAAAATTTCTGATGCAATTTCTGGGACGAAAAGTCATCATTACTTACATTATTTATATTCAGACTAATATCCTTGTCTTTGTTGGTGTTATCACAAAGTTTTCTTCCGTTTTGACCGACGTCTTTCTTTATTGTGTCTATCTATCCGATTCATCTTCAAGGGATTTCTAACTAAACCTTTTATTTATCAAATGCTGTCGTTCCAAAGTCCATGTTTGAGAACATTTCGTCTTGTTCTTATTTAAAACTGCTCACGAGTGTAAAGAGTAGTGGTTAGCTAGTGAACTGGATGACATACAAATTGTGATACTGGTTAGCTTCGGGGCACATCGGGCGGGCAATAACTGAGCAATGACCCAGAGTCTCTCAGTTTTTTCTTAATCTTCTGTTCCATTAATTCTTGTTTTCTCTCTTTAAATCATTCTTCTTCCACAAGACGGATTTCCTGAAAATCGTTATATATATATATATATATATATATATATATATATATATATATATATATATATATATATATATATATATAATGCCTTTAAATTATTTGCGGAACATATGGCTGCGAGATAAGCCAGATTTTTCTATGTGTATAGGTTTTATATATATATATATATATATATATATATATATATATATATATGCACACACGCAGACGCATATCTATCTCTCTATCTATCTATCTATCTATCTATCTATCTCTCTCTCTCTCTCTCTCTATATATATATATATATATATATATATATATATATATATATATATATATATATATATGTATGTATCAAATGGACAAAGTCCGATAATTATTTTAAGATTTTTTAAGTTTATACATTCTTTTTATAGATACAAAAATTTAAGTAAATGTTCTGTTTATAATAAACAGTATTAAATAACATGTGAAAATTTCTCGGACATTCAGGCCGGTAAATATTGCTTAATACTGTTTATTATAAAACAGAGCATTTACTTAAATATTTGTATCTATAAAAAAATGTATAAACATAAAAATGTCTTTATATATATATATATATATATATATATATATATATATATATATATATATATATATATTTATATATATTAGTTTGGTGCAAAAATAATGACGTAATAATATCGTTTTTTGACGTATTTTTTAACGTCAAAAGACGACATTATTACGTCTTAATTTTTGCACCAACCTAATATATATATATATATATATATATATATGTATATATATATATATATATATATATATATATATATAGATAATATTAGTGGTAAATATACATATATATGCAAAATCCACAGGTGCATATATACACATGTATATTTTTGAATAAAAAATTCCGAGAGGATAGAATCCAGGTAGAACTCAATGTCCAGGACAGAGTAAGGATATAATAAAAAGGCTTAAACACTAATATATATATATATATATATATATATATATATATATATATATATATATATATATATATATATATAAATTAAATAAATAAGATTTGAGATTCTAAATAGGTGTAGGCATAGGAAATCCTGGTTATTGGAATAGAGGTTTGTTTTTTGGGGGGTGGTTGTTTTTTTTGTTTTTTTGGGGGGGGGTGTCTTATTCTGATCACGTGGTTTTATGCTTATTGGTTCTTAATGGTTTTATCAATGAATACTGTTTCGTCATTTTCTTTTTTAGCCAGCTTACCCTGAAGAACCGTTTAGGTGAAACCTAGGTAGGTTGTTCTTGGCTCTTTAGGATTTATTTTAGTTATTCCCGCTCTAATTAGTGTATTGAGCAGTCTACGTTTTAGTCTTACTACTCGCTTGTGTTTTTGTTCTTTGGACTAAAGAATTAAGGCACTGGACGATTTCTTTCAAATATTTTCAGTTCTTTCTTTTTTTTTTACAAATTTTCTCGAGTACCGATTTGTTTTGACATATCTGCAAGTTGTGCTATCTGAGCTTTTTGTCCAACCGAGTATTATCAATATATACATATATCCCTGAAGATCCGCTTAGGTGAAACCTGGGTAGGTTTGTCTGGCTCACTGGGTTTATCTAGGTCTGCTCTACGGTTGTATTGAGCTCTTTTGTTAGTTGTTTACTCGTGTCGGGTTTTTTTCTTTGGGCTTTAAACCTGTATCTATGCGATTTTTTTCGACAGACTTTTATGTTTCTAGCTCGTTCTTTTTTAAAAACCTTTTTTTTCCTTCGAGATTGATTTGATTATTGGCAAATCAAAAATTCGAAGGTTTTTCGAAACGAGTATAGTTACCTATATATATATATATATATATATATATATATATATATATATATATATATATATATGATGTTATCGGAGTGGAGGCGTCGATCTCAGATCCATACATGAGATCCATACCACGGGTTGAACCAAGCCTTGTGAGTGAAATTTCAGTAGACGGAACACTTGGGTGCCGTCGATGGCAGTGCTAGTACAAAGCTACAAGTCAACGTGGCCGAGAGCTTGAGCGTACTGGTCTTGTTCAAAATTGTTGCTAAT
>OZ010607.1:76612442-76622442 GCA_963932145.1 Acanthosepion lycidas | reverse complement strand
TCAATTATCTCTCCTCGTCTTAAAAATCTCCTCATACCTCTTGAGAGGCGCAGTATTGATAATGTCAGGAATAGTCCATTATTATTATGGGTAAGTTCCCATAACAATTATAAAATGGACAAAGTCCGAGAAATATTTTTTTTAAGAAATTTTTATGTTTATACGTTCTTTTTATAGATACAAATATTTAAGTAAATGTTCTGTTTATAATAAACAGTTTTAATAACATTTACCAGTCTGAATGTCCGAGAAATTTTCATAGAAAATATTGGTTCTCTCACAGGAATCGAACCTGTATTCTATACGGAACCATCGTATAGCCTGTCGCGACTTTAACCGATTGAGCCAAAGTGGATCGTTCAGTTAGCAAGGTCGATTTTACTGCTTTTAAACTACAAAATTCCGTAAATCGAGCTTTGTAATCGAACGATCCTCTGTGGCTCAATCGGTAAGTGACGTCACTGAGCGGTGACGTCACTTATAGCGGATCAAAATTTTCATGTGATTTTTTTAATTCACAATTCAACATACGATCTTCTATAGAAAATTAATAATTTGCTAAATATTGATTTCCTTTATTGCAATATTTTCCAGAATTTTAAGTCTTTTATTTTGCGTTGAGTCGTATTTATATAAAAATTTCCAACAAAAGTTTGAAATATCACATATGGAAAATCGTTTCATTGAAACTAGATTTGATTACGTGTTTCGCCTTTCTAGGCTTCATCAGATCCGAAAACGAAAGAAATTCGTTTGTATATTCGTGTCTACGTTTAAATTATGAATTATTAGTACCCTTTCTACTAAGGTGGCATTTCTCGTGATGAAAGTAAAGAATAAAAATGGTTGACTTTAAAATATAAAAGCCGTTAATATTTATTCTCTATATTTTCTTTAAAATTCTTAGGTCCCGTCTAAAGTTGTTAATGTATTCTCCTAGCTTGTATTGAATTTAAGGTAAATCCTTATCTTATTTTCAGAATGACACGAAAACAAAATATCAGTGTAGTAAAAGATCTATATGTTTTTTGGTCTGTCCATTTGTTTCTCGTATCGATGTCTATAGATACGCTATAGAATCCCGATAAAGTTTTAAAGAAATTTGACAAAAGGAAAGCCGTTTCATTGGAACTAGATTTGATTACGCGTTTCGCCTTTCTAGGCTTCATCAGATCAAGAAACGAAAAAAAGAATATGTGTGTGTATATTTGTGTGTATTCTTAAATACCGAATCATTCCTAGTTTTTCTGCTAGGCTGGCATTTCTCGTGATGACAGAAAAGAATAAAAATGAAGTGACTTTTAAAAAATCTGTTAAAATTTATTCTCTGTCTTTTCTTTAATAATTCTTAGTTCATGTCTAAAGTGATTAATATGTTCTAACACCTTTTCTATATTGAATTTAAGTTAAATCTTTATCTTATTTTCAGAATGTCTTGAAAGCAAAAGATTCCTATAGACTTTTCTGAAATTAATTTATGGTAAATTCTTCTCTAATTTTTCAGAATAGTTTAAAAGTAAAAGATTTATATGATTTCTTTGGTCTGTCCGTGTGTTTTCCGTGTCGAGAATATGTGTATAGATAGAATATGGAATGCCGACAAAGTTTTAAAGATATTTGACAAATGGAAAACAGTTTCATTGAAATTAGATTTGATTACACGTTTTTGCCTTTAAGGTAAATCTTTCTCTAATTTTTCAGAATGGATTAAATGTAAATAATTTATGTTTTTTGATCTGTCTACGTATTTTTCGTGTCGATAATATGTGTATAGATAAAAGTAAATCCTTCTTCAATTTTTCAGAATGGCTTGAAAGTAAAAAAATTATATTTGCTGTTGTCTATAAATATTTGTCAAATGTCAAATATCATGTTAGCAGATTTGTAATACGTTGATCTACATGTGCGCCATTTGCACTAAATTTTTCAAAATGACAATTCAAGCGAAGGGCTTGTGTGGCTAATGCAAGAATTTCTTGTTTGTTGATTATTATTATTATTATTATTATTATTATTATTATTATTATTATTATTATTATTATTGCCGATGCAATCTCCATTGTTACAATTCATAAACATTATTTTTTACGTCAAGCAAATTTTTGAGGTGTTGAACTAACTCTAAGTATAAAATTATACGTTTGTTTTAGGCTTAATAACAAGTATATATCTGAAGATTATATTTTTAAGGGCTTTTTCGTCCTGTTTATAATAAGGATGCGTTTGGTTACGATAAAATAATTTAATGGTGTCTTTATTTTGGCTTACATCAAATTGGGTGACTTTATTTCTTCTTAGAATTTCGGTAACGCCAATCTTAATTTTTCACCAACATGATTTAGGAAATTATCGTTGATAAATATTTGTTTTATTTTGCTTAACTGTCTCTAAAATAATGTGTCCGGTGAGGAAATCATTTTCACACGGTTAATCTTGTTCTTTTAATAACACTTATTTTATATTTATGAGGACCTTTGCTTTTATAATTACGAAGACACGATTTTTACTTATCATTTTTTTTTCATATACTAAAGTGATAAAGAAGAAATCCCAAAATACGAGATAGGAATTGGAGAGGTTAGGGTTAGGGCTAAGGTTAGGTTTAGGGTTAAACAAATCATCGTCATCATCATCATCACCATTCGATCACCCTTTGGTTGGTCTGAACTCCATTGATAATCCCTTTCCACACTGTTCAGTCCTGCATTGCTGTCCCCAGATCCCCAATGTCAGGGAAAGTCAATTTTCGTGAGAAGACACTTCCAGAAAAACGCCATTGGAGTAAGGATGAGACGATTTCCTTTTGCATATGTTCCATCCAGTCGTCTTTCAAGACGAACAGATAATGTCTAAGTTTCTGATCCATACAATAGGACTGGTTTAATCAACGTTCGAAAGGTTTGGACTTTTAAAGAAAATAGATAGATAGATAGATAGATAGATAGATAGATAGATAGATACGAAAAGACTGTGCTAGATAGATAGATAGATAGATAGATATTTTTTAATAAGATTTTTTAAATATAAAAGATTTTTTGAATATAAGACTGTTCATATCTATCTATCTATTAGGTTAGTGCAAAAATAATGACGTACTAATGTCGTTTTTTGACGTATAATTTAACGTCAAAAAACGACATTATTACGTCATTATTTTTGCACCAACCTAATATATGTCCAACCCTGAGTCCCGAGCCATGGCGTCTGGGAATGTCAACTTTCGCGAAATGACATCTCCAGAAGGATGCCATAGGGGTAAGGATGTGACAATTTTCCTGTCCGCTCGGTGGCAGTCGCCGGCAACCTCATAACTCTTACTTTCTCTCTCTCCCTCTCTCTCTCTATCTCTCTCTCTCTCTCTCATTTAATGCTTTATATCTCTTTCTTTCTCTTTCTCTCGTTCTATTTTTGCTTCATATCTCTTCATCATCATCATCTTTTCGACCTCCCTATGGTTGGTCGGAACTCCATTCATAGTCTCTTTCCACACTGATCGGTCTAGCATTGCTGTCTCTAGATCCCTAATATCCAACCCGAAGTCCCGAGCTAAGGTGTCGGTATTTACTAGCACCCCACCACGAGGGTAGATGTGGCACAAGGCCAAGTTTAACGTGGGACATCCGAGCCCTTTAGTCTCGGTCAAAAATTCCCCGTAGTACCCGTATGAACGGCATCGGGTCGGTCTACCTTCCCGAACGAGACTCTGCCTTTCGGCATAGCCTCGTCAGCATTTCTCTCTGCCCGAAGGCTGTGAGTTCGACCGTATAGCTGAAAAGATTTCAGGGAAAGTCAATTTTTATGAAAAGACACTTCCAGAAGGATGCCATAGTAGTAAGGATGAAACGATTTCACTGTCCGCTTGGTGGCAGTGCCTAGCAAACTGTAATCATTTCAGTTTAAGAGAGATTCTTTGTAAATTGTTTTAAGCGTCGCATTGGATCTCCAACAGGTGTTCTGGATTTTTCTAAGTAGATTTGTATATGTTCCGTCCAGTTGTTTTTCAAGATAAACATATAAAGTCCAATTTTCTGATCCACACAGTAGGACTGGTTAAATCATTGTCAAGGTCTGGACTTTAAAGGAAACTAAAAGACAAACACAGGAGTAACTAGGTGACCGCTTGAGAACACCAGATTCTGTAAGCTTGGCTGTGCTGGTGGTGTACTGAATAATAGCGTGAAATTGTTAATCTAAGACTTGAGTTCCAAGTCTAGTTGAGACCTTTACACTCACTTACGCACAAATACGCTTGGAAAAAGGTATGAATCCATCTCTTCTGCCCCAGCTGTGGGTTAATTTGTAAAATTTGTATGACTAAATTGTTATTATACAAAAAATTATTAAATCTAAAAGTTTCTGGCTTTGAATTATCTGTAAAGGGTTGATAACCCGCAAAAACGAATCAATCAGTTAATCAATATCCCAACAACAATCTAAAGTAATTTATCAAAGCTTAACATAATATTTGATACAACTACTTCTAAAACAGTAAGAGACTATAAAACGAAACAATAAGCTAAAACTTGAAGTGGGGAATTCACTCCATCGCCTGTAATGATTGCCACAAGGAATACATAGGAAAAACCTCGAGGAATTTAAATGAAATTTTAAATGAATACAAAAGGGATCTTTTTACAAAAGAATACGTTCAATGCATTCGTTGATCACCGTAATGCCTCTGAACCTAATTTCGATTTTAAAAAAAAGTATAGAAATAATATATATATATATTTATATACAAATAAATTCTCGCTGTCGATACTTGAGTTCGAACATGGATCGCCAGTGAGCAAACACAAGCGATCCCATTATTGAATTAAGTAGACCACGTGACCCCAGAGGAAACGCATATATGTAAGAAGTAGCTGGCGACTAACGATCGCTATTTCTAGTCTATCCTCTATTAATATACGGATCACCATTTCTAATCTATCCTCTAATACTATCTGGACCGCTATTCTCTACTCTATTCACAATACTATTCCTCTATTTGGATCACTATACAGATTACTGTTCGAGCGAGTATTATCAAGCAAGTACTATTAATGCGAGACTTATTCGAAGATATCTGACACCAGTATTGTTCAACGGCGTACTATAGTGATATCTGCGATTACAAAGTCTCTACTACAACGAGCATTACGAAAGTGACAACGAGTGTTCGGTGACATCCAAAAAAATGATACTTTAAGTAAAAGGGAAAATAATTTACTCAGATGAAAACGTATAGAACGTGCACTGATTGCTAAAGTATCTAGAGTAATTTTGCGTCCAGGTTCTTACAACATTTTACCTTTCTTGGCAGATTTTTTGTTATAGCAGTGTGGGATATTTAAAAACAAAAAGGATAAAACCCTGAAGCAATCTGTACATGAACATTTTTAAAATGGCTCCAATACAGGGTTCCTGTACAAGCCGTAACTGCACATATTTCAAAATCGAACCACGTAGTGATTCATGCTCCTAAAATTAGTTATAAGTTAAAACCATTAGCTTTAGTTACACAGTGATACCCCAAAGCTAAACGGGTTTCAATTTCGCTGCCTTTTAGTCCTGGTTATGACGATAAACTACATCCGGCAGTAAGGACTATGATCGGGAGATGGGAGCTTTTGAGGAGAGTAGAACCATCGCTTAGTTTTTGTTGCTCCCAGGATCACTTTTATCCAGGGTGATAGCACCTGTCAGGGTCCCAGTTTTGGACAAAATGAACACACAAACAAAAACAAAACACTATGAAAGTGTAAAAATACCAGCAGTACAATTTTATATAAAAAATTACTAACAATAAATATTTATAGTAATACTAGCTGAGGCACCCGGTGTTGCCCGTGTGTACATGGCTGTACTAGTATAAATGCACCCTCTACACCCCCTTTCTAGAAATGTCTGCTTGCGCCTTCGCTTGCAGGCATCATCTGTTATTATACTAAGCCACTCGTCTTTTTTTACGATATGTTCTTCACAAGTGTTTGATTGTTCTTAATAATAAAGACATTCTGTCGTTAGAAACTTCTTGTGTAGTCGTTGCTCAGGGTTAAATTGTTTCAATGTTTTAGATATTCAGTAAATTTCCTATGTCCGTTAATAACTTTCAGATAGTATGGCATTGTTCACAAATCTAATAATGAAACAAGAACAGAGATGAAGCGTCAGAGCTTCATTCAACTCCAAGTGCCAACACATGAACGCCCCCCTCCTTCTTCGCACGTTTACTGTAAAGCTAGGGTTAATAACAGGTGCTTCGGGAATTTTTACCTTTTAACGCTTCAATAATTCTTCTCAAACAATATTTGCATCAAAGGTTGGTCGAACGCTAATTTAGTATGGAATCATATGAAAAAATACTTGGCTAAATTGCAAAAGCCGATTTTGCATGTAGTTTTTCGCAGATTTCATCTACTTTGCTGAAATAATCTAAGCCAAACTTTCATGCAAGACAATTTTTGTGTCATATGTAATTTACATGGCAAATTTGGAATTCATCAGATGAAAAGCCAGGGAATTATGACCGAAAACAGGCTTTTTTAGCAGCTATAAGGGGTTAGTGAGCGAATAGGACTAAAACCATACTATCTTATTTTTTGTATGATGACGATTTTCTGTGACATGTTTGGGAAAAATCGGATATAAAATGTGTAAGTTATTCAAGTTTTTATTTAAAGTAGTACGAAAACTTCGATTTTTTCACAGATTTTTACAATTTCTTGTGAAGCCATAGGAAAACTATCAAGCCCTCTACATAAACCACGTAACATGAGCTGGTGTTTTACATGAAGTTGAAAGAATATCAGCTCATCCAGTTAAAATTTTGTTCGCCGCGTAACTTTGCCTTGGTTTTTGCAAAAAGCCGTACAAACATTCAGTTTTATCGATTCTTCTGCCAAACTCGGGGGGCCTGGAGTGTGAAAATTTAATCTTGACCTGATTTAATAAATTTGCAATATGTGAGTGTACGTTTATTGAAATCGTTCAAGAAATGTTTACGTGAATAAATAGCATACATAAACACACACACATATACAGACAGCTTTTGTTTTATATAGATACACATATACTTACACAAATTGTAGCGACTTAACCCAAACTTATTTAAAATACTACCAAACAACCAACATGAAAGAACTCTTTCATGATATTAATCCATATAATATCCTACAATTTCTTTAAGAAATCAAACTGTATTCCAAAATATAACTTCAACAAAACATAGAATCACATTTCAAGTAATTGCAAGAAGAAAGGACTAACTATTGATATCAGTCCTCCTGTGTAGCATTAAACACTGAAAAATCTCCTCAAAGATGAGGAAAAGACTTGAAGCGACCGAAATGTATTTCTACAGAAGGATGCTGAGAATAATACGGTTTGAACATTAACGTCAAGGTTTTGGAGAGAATGAAAACAAAAAGGAAACTTATACTTAACATCAGGAAGAGACAGTTGAAATTTCTGTGAAGCGTAATGAGGAAGGAGGGCTTAGAAAATCTGATACTCATAGGACAGATTGAGGGAAAGCGGGACAGAGAATAGCAGCGAGAAACATACTTCATGGATGGCAGAAGAGAGTTTGTGAGAAAATACAAAACTTATTAAGAGCTACAAGAGTGAGGAAGATGTGGATGACCATTACCACATGTTCCCTGAAGGTATACAGCACATAAAAGAAGAAGAACATTAATAAGGCAAAAAGTTCACTAAGAAAATGCGTCAACATAGAAAATGGGATACTAACAAGCGATCGCAGCTTTCTAACTTCAAGGCAAGAAAGAACATAACTAAGTCGGATAAGACCGTGAAGTGGCCTATGTTATTGGCTAGGAAGATATCCCAACATGCATCTGTATGTTTTTTCTATAAATTTGGGGATGAGGTTGTTTTTGCAATGATTTCCTTACAGGATTGAACATCTTTTTCTAAAGCAAAAGATATTAACATGTCAGGTCTTTCTTTGTGAAAATCGCCTTCGGTTTAAAATGATGAAAACTTTACCCGAGAAGAAAATATAAAAATTCACGAAACACTACACTTAATCATTGTTTATCTATGTGGCTATGTATGAGAGAATCTGTGAGTGAACAAGTGAGAATAAATAAAAAGAAAAACAAAATTATGATATTCTCCTCGTGAATTTAAGCGTGCTGTTCAGAAAGCCAACCATGACTCGTATGGCCCGCAGGCAGGCCGCTGTTTACCTACGACGGATCTACTCAAGCCATATATATTAGGTTGGTGCAAAAACAAAGTAACATATGTGAGTAAAAGACATTATTTTTGCACCAAACTAATACAATTCATTACAGATGTTGGGAAAATGGCCGGCATATTCGATCCCACAATCGTTTAACCGATTCCTTCTGCTTTAACACTACAAGAGTCAGATTAGACAAAGAAAAGAATATTACAGCCATATCGAGATTAAAGTTACATAGTCATCATTTCCCAGCCTAAAGAGGGTTCAAAATAATTCCGGCCGTCTTGTGAAGGAAGTCATATTCTGCAGGCAGACGCAAGATTGATAGCTCTTGTGCTGACGCTATTTTCTTGGCAAATGTTCAAATGAGCGTACCATTCTTTAATTCGACCAGTCCAGGCCTTCACACACACACGCGCGCACACACACACACGCGCGCACACACACACACACTAAAATTCACACACACACACACACACACACACACACACACACACACACACATATATATATATATATTAGGTTGGTGCAAAAATAATGTCGGCTTTGACGTTAAAAAATACGTTAAAAAACCGAGATTGTTTTTGCACCAACCTTATATATATATATATATATATATATATATATATATATATATATATATATATATATATATATATATATATACAGGTCTCTGTATTCGGCTCTTCAAAACGTGTGGATGGTTCTGCACAAAACCTTCACCATTATAATCAAATCTCATGTGCTGGTATCGGGCTGTCGGTTCCTACGAAGTGAGATGCTTGACATACGTCGAATACGACGGGAGAGTCGAATATATATATATATATATATATATATATATATATATATATATATATATATATATATATATATAGATAGATAGATAGATAGATATATATATATTAAAACAGGTTTGGTTAAATAATTTCGACATACTAGGTCCGTTTATTATTCCTTTAATCCTTTCAAGTCCACAAACCAATTTTCTTGTCAGGTGTGGAAAATTGATTAAGAAAAATAAACAAATTATTATTTTCCCAGGTACTTTCATTCTCACATGAAAACATCTTCAGGGGTTTAAACTGTCTCTGTATGTGTAAAAGTATTTCTGTAAATGCAAATCATTTATATATATATATATATATATATATATATATATATATATATATATATATATATGTATATATATATATATATATATATATATATATATATAGAGAGAGAGAGAGAGAGAGAGAGAGAGATAATATTAGTGGTAAATATGCACATACATACGCAAAATATATAAATATATATACATAGATGCATACACATACATATATATTTTTTAATAAAAAATTCCAAGAGGATAAAATCCAAGTAGAACTCAATGTCCAGGACAGAGTTAGGATATAATAAAAAGGCTTAAACACTAATATTCCATGGTCATAATTTATTCCATTGGAATCGTAAATATGATCCAATTCATCAGACCTACAAATTCAAAAAGAAAACAGAAAAACAACTCCGGAAATAAAAAATAAAATTTAGAGAGAGTGTAAGTATGAGAGTGTTGGACGAATGTTAGAGCTATAGAGAGGGGTAACAGACGAGAGAAGGTGGGGGATTAAAATTTAACAGAGAGAAGTTTTAGAGAGGGGAGTCAAAGACGGTTTAAGGGAGAGAAATATGAATTTGTTGGTCTGATGAATTGGATCGTATTTACGATTCCAATGGAATAAATTATTAACAGTTTTTTTTATACAATTTCACATGCGATCTAATATTTTTTTTCTTTTCGGATGATAAATTATATAAAAAACA
>OZ010607.1:76589942-76609942 GCA_963932145.1 Acanthosepion lycidas | reverse complement strand
AGATATATAATTTGATATCTGGATACAAGAACAAGATCATTCAACTCAATAACAGATATAATACAGCGATACAATGAAGAGATATTTTATTGCGAACGTCAAAATGATGGCAACTGAAAACGAGAAATTACGAGAAATAAATAAATAAATTTGACTTCCGGGACGGGAGCCATTCCAGTGTTGTTTATAAATTCGTATTTCATTGCTTTTTGTTGCTTGATAACAAATTTTATAAAAGAAAACGGACTTTTAAATAGAATTCCTCTGAGGGGATATGTTATTCCTAATATATTTATACCAGCTATTGCCTTACGAATGATATACGCAAATGCCAAGAATTTAGCTTCGATCATAAAATTTAATTATTTTCTATAGAGTCTATGAATCAGCTCGTAACGTTAAGAATGGTTCCCACTTCAATGACTTAATCTTCATTCTGTTGTAGCATACCTACGGACGATAATGGGTATGTCCCCATTCGCGTAAATACATTAGTAAATACTGTATGTTGGTCTTCAGTCGAAGATTCGTCTCCAGCTAATCTAGTCGAACGCTCTGTATTCGGGCAGAGAGGATCCCAGACGAGGCTATGCCGAAGGGCAGAGTCTCGTCTGGGGTGGTAGACAGCTACCCGAACCCGTTTTTTACGGGTTCTACGGGGAAATTTTGCCCGAGCCGACAGGCTCGGATACCTCACGTTAAATTCGGTCTTGTGCCATATCTGACCGCGTGGGGCGATTGGCAAATATCCTTCAGTTGGAGATACGTCTACAGCTGTGCTGAGCAAACTCTTGACTATACAAAACATTTAGACAATTTTTACATAATTTATATCCAGTAAAGAAAATATTTAGTTATCAGAAAATAAAATAAAAAAACATAACGGCAGCATTTTGTCAGTCGTTTATAATGAAAATTATTTCAAGGATTGCTGCCCAAATATATATATATATATAACGTATAAACAGAAAATGTATTATTAGGTTGTTGCAAAAATAATGACGTAATAATGTCGTTTTTTGACGTATTTTTTAACGTCAAAAAACGACATTATTACGTCATTATTTTTGCAAAAAACTAATAAAATAATTGTCGGACTTTGTAACTTTTGTAATGTGTGACGTCATATATATATATATATATATATATATATATATATATATATATATATATATATATATATATAATAAAAAGGCTTAAACACTAATATTCCATTGTCATAATTTATTCCATTGGAATCGTAAATACGATCCAATTCATCAGACCTACAAATTTAAAAAGAAAACGGAAAAGAACAACTCCGGAAATAAAAATAATCCGGAGTAAATTTTTCCATCTTTATCCGAATCGGTTGGAATAAAAGCGGTTTAACTGGAAGTATACCAAGGAGAGCTCAACTTATAATGGTAAGGAGCAATATATTGAATGTGGATTTTGCATATATATGTATATTTACCACTAATATTATCAATAGTTGCATATGGATAGTTGCATATGGTATAATATATTTTGATTAGCATCTGTCTATATTTCTGAGATGAGGTATTATGTACACTATTTACGTTGTTCGGACTATCATCCTCATCTTTGTTGCCATATTTATCACAACGTTTCGGCCGTTGTACGCCCCGGCTCGCATCAGGTGGTTGGAATGTTGAACTGGACCCTTTATTTCGCTCGCTGGGGTAGACTGTTCCAATTCCACATGGGATGTCTAATGGATGTCAGTTATCAGTTATCTGCTGTTAATTCCCTTCGTCAAGTTCTCCACCGCCTTAACAAGGTATTGAACTCACACTCTTTGGGTCTTGTCACTGGATCTAACCATCGCCTTTATCCATGTTTCCTTATTTAAAGACAGCTGTGTATAAATTTCTGGGGCTTATAAACGTAATGTCTTCAGCAACCATAGTTACTAGTGCTCTTACTGCAATATTTGCTGTTATCACTGTATTTTTTCTACCAGAGCTCATATTGCAATTTTCGTTGTTATTATTGATTTTCTCCGGTACTCCTTATTACTGGTTCCTATATTCATTTCTATGCTTGGTCGGCTCAGAAGATTTTTGTAGCCTAGCGTATGTGCTGATTCCTTAAGTTTACGAATTTTCTAATAGTGTTCTTTGTCTATGATCTCAATCTGATCCCACAGAGGGCGGTGATCTCCCTTCTCCCTCCATATCTTGAACCAATGCTCTGTTCGAAATATTAGTACATCCAGGAATGGGAGTGTGTTGTTACTCTCTTTCTCCATCCTGAACTGTATCGAATGTCTTATTGAGTACACATAGTCCAGTAGAACCTGGACTTCTTCCTGGTGGGACCAGAGTATGAAGGTGTTATCTACGTACCTTAACCATATAGTTGGCCTTAGAGATATACATTTTTAAATTTGGTGTTTTTACACTATTTACATTATTCGGACTATTGTCCTCATCTTTGTCGCCATATCGCTGGGGTAGACTGTTCTTAAGGACACCTGTCACAGTGGATAAAGGCGTTAGTTAGATCCAGTGACAGAACCCAAAGAGTTTGAGTTCAATACCTGGTAAAGGCAATAACTGATAACTGACATCCATTAAACATGGCACATGGAACTTCAGTTCGACATTCCAACCACTTGAAGAACGCCGGAGCGTACAACGGCCGAAACATTGTAATAAATATGGAAACAAAGATGGGGATGATAGTCCGAACAATCTAAATAGTGTATATTTTGGTTATGCTGAAAATGGTATTCACCTCTAAATTAATTGTATTTTTTATTCGATTTATACCATTTTGGGGGGATCCTGTACTAATGGAGGTTTTTCGTAAAAGCGAAAAGGCGTAAATCGAACATTCCAAAACAGTTAGCTGGATACACAGAAAAAATTTTTTCGGAGATCTGAGAAAACTAAAAATTCCGTGGAACAATGGTAACGGTTTTTTTAGATTTACGCCATTTTGGTTTATATAGTGTTCAATAGAAACGCTCAACATTTGGATATCATGGAAAAATTGTGTTTTGCAATCAAAACTCCCAAGTCTAAAAATTGACGCGATGCAGTCTTTCGCGGGAGTACACATTGATTTGGCGAATAAATTTGACTAACAATAAAAGATAAGCACTTCATGAAATATATGTATAGACATGAACGGCCCAACTATAAAACAACCATCACGTTTGACTGTGACGTCTGCATTGAAGCAATAAACAAACAGAAAGAAAAGAGAGAGAAAAGAAAAATGGCGGTATTATATTGAGGTGAGCGCTGAACTGTCACATCAAAATCGTGTTATAATGTAGCTACGACTTCCGGAATATCAATCGATTTGCAGGAAGTGTGTTTCGAAATTTCATTAACTTACTTTAACTTTGATTTTACCAGTTGCAAAAGCCTTTGATTGCCAAAGGTGAACAACACACGCGGACAAAGATCAAAGCCGATGACCTGTTTTCAAAAGAACAAAAATTAAACAACGAAAAACAACGAAAAACAACAACGACAAAAAAACAGGGTGAATGATAATATAATTTTATTTTCGTAATGTCGTTAAAGTTGGAAGCATATTTCTAGATATGTGGGGTCTGCGTGAGAATTTCTCTTACAATCATTCTCTCTTTTTCTATAGTGTACTTTTTGAATAGTGAGTTCGATCCGCACTGGGTTCTCCATAATTTTGGCCTTTTTCCACAACTAAGTTAGATTTCGTAAATCACTTTACGCGTTTCGATGGGGTATAATGGTTAGCAAGCCTGCCTCGCTAAATCAATTACGACCGACTAGTAAATTCGATCCTCACTGGGTGCCCCATATTTTCGGCCTTGTGCCACAACCAAGATACGCGTAGTAAATCACTTTGGGCACTTCGACGTGAAACAACAGTTAGCAAGCTTGCTTGCTAGATCAATTACGACTGATTAGTGAGTTCGATCCCCACTTTCGACCGTGTTCGCTTCTTTTTTTATTTTTATTTTTTTTTTTTTGTTACACTGATTACTTCGAATGATAAGGACAGAGTGGGAGTCAAATTGATTTCGCTTAAAATTCCGTTCGTTGAATATGACTTCAAGGGAAAACGAATAACATATATATGAACAGACTTAGATAATGCGCAAACTCTGAGACATAGATGGGCGAACTGGGATATATATATATATATATATATATATATATATATATATATATATATATGGAGAGAGAGAGAGAGAGATAAGATGCATAATGAGATAGATAGATAGATATGAACATTCTGAGACAGACAGATAGATAGATAGATAGATAGATAGATAGATAGATAGATAGATAGATATGAGCACACTGATATAGACAATAGACATAGATAGATAGATAGATAGATAGATAGATATGAGGGCAATGAAATAGACAATAGACATATATAGATAGATAGATAGATAGATAGATAGATAGATAGATATGAGCACACTGATATAGACAATAGACATAGATAGATAGATAGATAGATAGATAGATTATGAACAGACTGAGATAGATAGATAGATAGATAGATAGATAGATATGAGCGCACTGATATAGACAATAGACATAGATAGATAGATAGATAGATAGATAGATAGATAGATAGATAGATAGATAGATAGATATGAGCGCACTGATATAGATAGATAGATAAATAGATAGATAGATAGATAGATATGAACACTCTGAGATAGATAATGAACATATATATATATATATATATATATCTATATATCTATATATATATATATCTATATATCTATATATATATATATATAGAGAGAGAGAGAGAGAGATAGATAGATAGGTAGATAGAAAGATAGATAGAGAATGAACATGGATAGATAGATAGATAAATAGAGAATGCACATAGATATAAATATACTCTAGATAGATAGATAGATACATAGATAGATAGTTAGATAGATAGATAGATATGAATAGACTGACAGATAACGTCTCACAATTCCGGCTTCTTTTGAAAAACGCTACAGACTTTTGTTCCAAGGCAATTAATTTTTACAGGTTTTCGTTCCATTTACTGAATCGGATGTTTTATTTCGTTGGTTGCCTTCTGACCGCTGATAAGAGAAAAGCGAAACACGGAGATTTTTTACAAGAGAAAGATCTGTGCCGTATTTTTCCATGGAAACGGTTTTAAAGACGGAATCGAATCAAAAGCTGAGCAGATGTTAATTGCCCTTGATCCTGAGTTTTGTGAGTCATTTCCCTGAGACACGGTGAAAATAACGGAGGAGAAAAAGATGACAGAGAGGAAATAATTCGCCAAAGGCAGTGAGTATATTTTTAGTGTTGTTATTTTGGAAATATTGGTTTCTGGAAGAAAAAAAAATACGGGAAGAAAAAAAAAAAAAAAACCTCACATTTGTGCCAAAGGCAGAAAAGACGTCAAAATGAGTTCGAAAGTCTTTGCTAAAGAAGGTGAATTTCTCCGACATAACATGTGTCCATAATTGCGTGTGTATATCTTGCGTTTATAATTAAAATATCCGCTGCGTAATTTTTGGGTGATGCGATTACTGGAGCTAAACTAACCGATGCTACCATGGTGGATATACATTTGGTTGATAGGAGAAGAAAATTACCTATGTTCTTCGAAGTGTCGTGATTTTTTACATCAATGGTTTTCAACATTTTTTTTTTTTTTTTTTTTTACTTATGGGCCATTTTTATTCATATTTTACTCATTTATTTTTTGGTCAACCCGCTATAACTATTCGCTGAAAGAAAAGCTTATTTCATTTTTTTTTACTAATAGATAAGTTTAGGAATTGTCTTATACAAATAGAAAATGTATATGCTTTATTTGAAAGTAAAACTAATTTAATGAAAATAAACTCTTATCTAACAACTAAATTCTATGGTACGTTTATGTACACTAGTAAAATAACTCATAATAAAACCATTTTAACATATGTGAGAATTAATATATTTTTCAATGTGCAGATTTATTCAATGAGATCCACGTGGATCAACATGAGATCCACGTGGATCAACATGAGATCCACGTGGAGCAACATCGCTTTTTGAGTTTGTAATTTATATTCCGCTCCGACGCTGTCAATCACAGTCGAAGATCAGCCATTTTCACAGTATCGACTCTATTAATATAATAATTAATTTATATTAATGTTTTGTTTTATTAATATTTAAAATTAATATTATTATTTATTATTAAAATATCAGATTAATTTATATAATAAATTATAATCTTTATATATATATATATATATATATATATATATATATATATATATTGTGTGTGTATTTAGGCAGCATTTATTCATTCATACATGTTTCATTAAATAATATACACAGCGTCTTATATGCACGTGTTTATCGTTGCTTAGAAATCATCCATGTAAACAATCACAGACTATCATCACTGTCTTGTCCGTATATTGCTTAATATGTTGTAATTGACATCTTTGATAATGGCTTATGTAAGCCGAAATCTTACATTGGATTAAAAAATATGGATCAATATTGTGATTTTCTTTCTTCGTTTAATGATAATGTTCTTAAGCTTATCAGACGTTGGTTAGATCCAGTGACTAGATTCTAGTGATATAATGCCTGTCTATATCTCTGAGATGAGGTATTATGATTACTTACATTAATCGAACTGTTTTCCTGTTCTTCATTGCCATAATCAGGTTTCGGCCGTTGTACTCGCCGGCATTCTTCAGGACACATGGCCAAGTGGATAAAGACGTTGGTTAGATCCAGTGAATTATAAAGCCTCCAAAACAAAACATATAGATAGATAGATAGATAGATAGATAGATAGATAGATAGATAGATAGATAGATAGATAAGAACAGACTTAGATAAGGAATTTCACAAAGGAGAACGAGGGTGTGTGAGAGAGAGAGAGAGAGAGAGAAAGAGAGAGAGTAACAGGTAGAAAGTGAGTGATTGAGAGAGAGAAAGAGAAAGAGAGAATAACAGGTAGAAAGTGAGTGATAGAGAGAGAGAGAAAGAGAGAGAGAGTAACAGGTAGAAAGTGAGTGATGGAGAGAGAGAGAGAAAGAGAGAGTAACAGGTAGAAAGTGAGTGATAGAGAGAGAGAGAAAGAGAGAGAAAGAGAGAGAGTAACAGGTAGAAAGTGAGTGATAGAGAGAGAGAGAGAGAGTAACAGGTAGAAAGTGAGTGATAGAGAGAGAGAGAAAGAGAGAGAGAGTAACAGGTAGAAAATGAGTGATAGAGAGAGAGAGAAAGAGAGAAAGAGAGTAACAGGTAGAAAGTGAGTGAGAGAGAGAGTAACAGGTAGAAAGTGAGTGATAGAGAGAGAGAGAGTAACAGGTAGAAAGTGAGTGATAGAGAGAGAGAGAGCTGAGATAAATGGTGAAAGCGAGAATGAATTGATCAATTCTGACGAAGATTGCGTGGCTGGAATTTTGTCTCGAATTTTGAAGAAAGAGGAAATAAAATAAACGTTTTGGTGAAGGAAAGACAGAGGCAAATGGCTGCAGACACAAGTGATTTGATTGAATCAGTCGATAATCGGAAAATGATTGGGTAGAATATAAAATAAAACCAGAGAGGAAAGACAAGAATCAAATAGATAATGAAAGAAGTGAAAGAAATTTGAATGAAAGAGAATGTAGATATGAATAAAGTGATGAATGAAACGGAGGGAAAAAAAACGAAAAAGAAATCTTTATCAGAAGAAAAATGTGACAAGGAAAGAAATATTATTAAAATGGAAATTGATAAGAAAAAAAATCGAAGTCAGTCGAAACATAGGTTTGGAAAAAGGGTAAACAAAAAAAAATAAGGAATGAAAGACAAACGAAGGATTAATATTTGTGGAAAGACTGAGAAATTTGAAAGAATCCAAAAACGAAAAGAGTTAAAGAAATATGAAAGCCTTACAGGAAGAGAAAACGAATATTGGTTGAATAACAAGTTAAGAGATTAAAAAAAAAAAAAAATGAAAGGAAGGAATACAGAAAAAAATGAAGGAACGAAGTAAGGATGGGAAAAAAAATCAACCCCGAATCAGAAAAAAAAAAAAAACCCTCAAAGATAAAAAAAAAAAGATTATAAAATAATGATGAAAGGCATATAAAAATTGAGAATTCATCAACAAAAAAATATAGTCAAATAGGAAAAATATTTAACAATTCTCATCAGAACTGGCTATTTAACATAAAAACAATCCAACGAAACGTAAAAGAAAATACGTAAAAAAAAAAAAAAAAATTAGAAAAAAAAAAAAAAAAAAGCGTATTTAAGAAAGGCCAAGTGGTGTTCACCGGACGGGCAGTTTCCCTAATGGCGTACACAAAATGTGGATGCTTTTATCAGCTCTAGATATTGATGGGCTTCGCCGTGCTCATTAGGAAACAGGTGTGTGGGGTCTGGTGGGCTTGTTTGTTAGTTTGTTGACTGATTAAGGACCGGCAAACTGATTTGTCCGTTCGTTGAGAGAAGCAAAAATGAAGAGGCAGTTGCCAAGAAACGGGATGGAACGAAAGATGAGGATTATGAAATTGACGGTGAAAACAAGCTTTTGGCTCTGATTGAGCTGAGGAGCCGGAAATATTCTGACTTCGTTTAGAGGACAACACAAAATATCCTTTCCACATTTGCCACCGATGTTTATAGATAGAACCAAAAACCATAATATCATTTGCTAAAAAAAAGAAAAAAAAAAAAAAAAAAAAAGAAACAGAAAAGCATATTGTAGGTATTTTCCAATTTTAGCGATGTTGTAGCAGGAAGATAATATTGCGTCGATAGGAAGAATCAGTTTCAAAACATTTTCTTTTACAAGGTTTCAAATAGAGATCAAGATGTTAGCTTGTGGCATAAACAGTTTCCGTTTAGATAGATAGATAGATAGATAGATAGATAGATAGATAGATAGATACGAAAAGACTGTGATAGATAGATAGATAGATAGATAGATAGATAATGAGCAGATCTTATTGATGAACAAAATGCGCTTTCCATTTTTAATAAGATTTTTTGAATATAAGACTGTTCATATCTATCTATCTATCTATCTATCTATCTATATATATATATATATATATATATATATATATATATATATATATATATCGCAGTCATTTCATTATCTATCTATCTATCGCAGTCATTTCATTATCTATCTATCTATCTATCGCAGTCGTTTCATTATCTATCTATCTATCGCAGTCATTTCATTATCTATCTATCTATCTATCGCAGTCGTTTCATTATCTATCTATCTATCGCAGTCATTTCATTATCTATCTATCTATCTATCTATCTATCTATCTATCTATCTATCTACCTATCTCATTCATTGTTAGCATCTATCTAATTGTGTTCGTATCTATCTATTTATCTATCTCTTTCCGTTCGTATCTATCTATCTATCTTATTCTTTGTTCGTATCTATCTATCTCATTCTGTTCGTATCTATCTATCTATCTATCTATCTATCTATCTATCTATCTATCTATCTATCTATCTATCTATCTATCTATCTATCTATGTTTGTGTCATAAGATCTTCCTCTTCAGTCGTATAATTAAACTCTTTTCGCTGACCGGGGTACATAACCACTCAGCTTCCAATCTAGATGTACCTGTACGATACCTCATCGTGAAAGAAAAAAAATTAATATATTAAAACATAGACTTGCTCAGTTGGTCACAGCGGTGTCTGCTTCACACAGGTGCTCTTTTCTCAATGTATGACCCCAAGGAAAATGCCACCATGTTTTTCCAGTCCTGTACTTCACTGTGTTGCTTAGTAACACTCTCTCACTTCCCCACCCCTCAGAATTTCTTCTTCCGTCGAACGAAGTAAACCTTACGAAATAGACATATCTTTCATTTTGACGTCTCAGTTTGTGAAACTACCACACCTACGTAACTATCTACAAATCTATCGTTAGAGATTTATTTTCTCGGCTGTGCTTTGTCTGACACAAGGTCTTGGCGAGGATTGAATTGATATTAGCTTAGTTCCTTTTACAGACCATGATGGTGATAATCTATATACCGGTTTATCAGTTTTTTTTTTCCTCTGGTTTCTTAACATATATCTATAAGAGGTAATGCTTGATTACTCAAGTATCGGCACCAATCGTCAGGCATGCCATTCCATCCACATTTCTCTACTTTCTTTGTGTGTAACATCTTCTTTCTTCAATTCAGTCCAGTTTCAGTTTTTATTCAAGCATATTATTGATCTTTTCTCATTAACTCTAGTGTTGCCATTTTATTTCTGTTTTTCTGTATTATCTGTGGTTACAGGCAGCCTTGAGGTTACTGCAACGCAAAATGGACTTAAAATAATGAAGTCTACAATCGCTGTTTGTTATACATATTGAAGACACATAAACACATTTTTCCTTTGATATTTATTTAAATAAATAATAATAATTAATTATATAAGCAATAAATAAATAAACGGTATACACTTATATTTTGAAAAAAAAATCTAGAAAACCCCAGAATATTCTGGAATATTAACCTAATTTTATGTCGCCTTTGTACCCTGGCATAACATTGCTACATTATATTTTTACGCTCAGGACGGACATACAAACAAAAAAGCATAACTGGAGATTATAATGAGACATGGTAGAGAAATGGATTGTGACTCGGGTTGAGGAATCTGGGAGCCGTGTTCGAGATCCAGTCGTGTTTATTACATTCTAATACACTTGGAAAAGATATGTATCCCACTATTCTCCCCCTTAGCTATGATTAAATAGTAGGAAAGACTGGGTTCTATAGCCTTGAGTGGGAACCAGTCTAGAAGAAAGAAAATTCTGAATCCAAAACTGTATGTAGACGTGCCGAAGCAAATATTGTGAATCTAAGGAAAAGGGTCGCTCGATTTGACTCGATGATCCCGACTACAGTCGACTCATTTTTAGAAAGAGAAAAGGAAATCATGAAAGGAAAAAATAAGCGTTACATCTCACATATGTACACAAACGAACGCGTACAGGCGTACACTCACGCGCGCAGATATTTGCTGATATCTCCTGACGAGTGGACGGAACAATACAATAAATTCGTCAACGAAGCTCTAGAACAGAAATGCTGAGTATAGCAGTAAACTGTACAGGGACAAATTTTATATTTGTATTACTAATATATATATATATATATATATATATATATATATATATATATATATATATATATTATATATATATATATATATATATATATATATATATATATATATTCATGCATGTTTCATTAAATAATATAGACAAGTGTTGTCTATTTATTTTATGTAAATTCATTTCGTAACGTCTGATAAGCTTAATAACATTATCATTAAACGAAGAAAGAAAATCACAATATTGATACATATTTTTTTTAATCCAATCTAAGCTTTCGGCTTACATCAGCCATTATAAAAGATGACAATTACATTACAATATATTAAGCAATACACGGCCAAAATGTGATGATAGTCTGTTTCTGTTTACATGGAAGATTTCCAAGCAACGATAAACACGTGCATATAAAACGCTGGAAGCGAAAATCGCGTCGTAGCTCGTGACGTCACACATGACCACGCGAGAGTGAAAACGAGAAGTATTAAGTATGGGATGCCATTGGTATAAACCAATGGCTTCTCTTGCCAATCATAGACATTTAAGAATATTTGTGGAGATTTCATAGTTTATTTTTTTCAGGTTAGGTTTCATCTGTTTTATGTATATAGTTTCAAGAATTTTTAGCTTTTGTTTTTGTTTTCATGTTTAAGTATAGTTGTGTTTTCAACAAGGATTTTCTTGAATTGTGTACGCGGCTAGGCATGTTGTTTTAAATGCCTAAAAATGTTAGATTTTTCATTCCAGTGTAGAGTCAAGCCTCATGAAAGAGAGTTTGTGCCGTGACCAACATAAATATTATTTAATTCGTTGGTGATACAATCTCCCAAAGGGCACTTGAATTTATAAACTATGTTGGTTTTTTGCAAATCGCTAACCGGAGGAGAAGAATTATTGCGAAGAATTAAGTTGGATATTCTAGATTTAGTGTAGTATATGATTAATTTAATTTTTTTGCTAGGATCTGTAGTTGATATATTAGTATTTACTAAATTTTTTAGTATATTTTCATCTTGTTTATAATTAGAATGCATTTGATTACGATATAGGAGATTAATATGTTTGAGATTAGTAGAAGCCGTATTATGTACAATTTGCTTAGTATTGAGATTTCTAAGAAAGCATCTTATTTGTTCATCAACTATATAGTTTGGAAAGCTATTGTCAATAAGTGTCTGTTTTATATTCTTTAGTTCACTGCAAAAAATCTGTTTTGTTGATGAATTAGTTTCTGCACGATGTATTAGATTCTTTATAATTGCTATTTTGTAGTAATATGGGCATTCGCTCTTGTAGTTAAGTGTACATGAATTTATGCTTGCAGGTTTTTTGTATGGTTAAATAGTAAATTTGTTATTATTTGTGTTTATCAATATGTCAAGGAAGGGGATTTTATTATTAGTATTGAGTTCATATGTGAATTTAAGGACAGAATTATTTTGGAAACGTTTTTGAAGTTGAAGTATTTCATCTATATATATATATATATATATATATATATATATATATATATATATATATGTATATGTATATATATATATATATCTGTATGTGTGTGTGCATTACAAACATGATGTCTGCTGACTTTTATCATAATTCTTTCATATTAGCGAATATTTTTCCGTATATTGCAATTGAATCAGCCAAGGAATGTTATTCTCACTATTACACGGCATTTCTGGTCACTTCGAGGCGGTGTAATGGTTCACAAGCCTGTCTCGCTAGAACAATTACAAGTGAGTAGTGAGTTCGATCCTCACTGGGTGCCCCATACTTTCGGCCTTGTGCCACGCTTTCTAAAATCACTAAAGGTACCTCGAGGTGGTGTAATGGTTAGCAAGCTTGCCTCGCTAGATCAATGACGACTGAGTAGTGAGTTCGATCCTCACTAGATGCACCATACTTTCGGCCTTGTACCACATCTAAGCTGCACTTGGAAGATCACTAGTACAGGGCATTTCTTGCCTTATTAAATTATAATATACGGAAAATATTCGTGAATATGGAAGGATTATATTAAAAATAAGCATACATAATGTTTGTAATTTATTCAGACATGCCTAAAATGGAATTTTCTGCCTAAATGCACAAACCTATATATATATATATATATATATATATATATATATATATATAAGTTGGGATCAAACATAGATCAAATATGGATCGGAATCTGACAGATGATAAGATGAAGAAAGAATAGGAAACATTTATAAATCTAACATGTTTCACTTTTATTTAATTTCAGCATAACCCACCTACAGTAGAATGAATTCTTCCTCCTCTCATAAATACTAACCTGCGAGACTTCCTCCGTGTATGAGAGAGAGAGAGAGACAGAGAGAGACAGACAGAGAAAGAGAAAAAGAGAGAGCAAAGTCGAGTCGCAGTGTAACCTGATCGTTCCGACGGACACTTCTATCTTCTTATTACAACTTTCTTACTTTGTATATATCTGTTATTTCAATACATTTGTTCAACCTACCTTCGTCTTCCGTGTTTTTCTTTCTGACCCCTAAACAGGCCACAACAGATGCGAACTTGTTAACCATAGCAGCTATAAATTGTTTATACTATTTTTTATTTAATTTCAGCATATCCTATTCAGGCACAAGGCCAACAGTAATGGTAATTTTGTGAAGATTCAATTCTACTACATAGATAGGTTTTCAATAGTTGGGATTTGATTGGATTAATGATTCATAATAACGATTGAAATACGGGTAATAAAATATGGTTTCATTTCTTTGATGAATTGAGATCAAACATATATCAAATATGGATTGGACTCCGACAGAATAATAAGATAATGAACAAATAGGAAACTTCATCAAACTAACATGTTTCACTTTTATTAAAGCTTCATCAGAGAATGAAATATGGAGAAAAAGAAGAAAGAAATTCTGGTGTTTTATTTTTGTGTTGTTTGATTTTCATTGGTTAATCATGTTCCACGGGCATTCAATTTGTTAAATAAACTTTAGTATAATTTGTGGCGTTACGAATTCAAGGAGAGACGATACGTCCCTTCGAAGTTCCAAAACATTAACGGATTACAAGCCTAACTAAAAATCGTAAATATTGCCTTATCTATGTAAATGGATAACAATTCTAGTTTGTCTATGGAGCATTCAGATGATAATATATATTCGTGTGTGAGTGTGTTTGCGTGCGTGTGTGTGTGTGTGTGTATCTAGCAGACATTGTTGGTTTTTCGTATGTACGGTATGTACGTGAAAACGTTCCAAAATCAGCTTGCGAAAAACCAACAAACATATCTATTAGGCACACACACACACGCGCGTGCGCGCAAATACAAAGACAAACGCACAAACACAAAGACAAACACACACACAAACACACACACACACACAAATACAAAGACAAACACACACACACACAAATACAAAGACAAATACACACACACACAAACACAAAGACAAACACACACACACACACAAATACAAAGACAAACACACACACACACGCGAGTGGGGGGGAGAGAGAGAGAAAGACAGAAAAAACATACATATTTTAGAGATACATGATGTAGAATGAAACTTGAAAAGTTTAACACTTACAGGACATAGTTACGGCAAGAGAAGCAAGGACACAATGAGTAACCTATTTAAAAAGTTTAAATAATTGGATGATAGAAAAAGGGTCACGAAGACAAAGAGAAATTTTAAAGGGACAAGAGTTGGTTGAGGCAATAAAATACAGAAAGTTGTGGAGAACTATGCCTCCCTAAAAGAACATGGAACAAAAGAATAATTAAAAATGTAAATAAAATTGTTTCTTCAAATTCCGTTTGCTCTTTCTCATTGTGAATTTTCTGCTTGTTTCTGCTTGCCTTCGCACGTCTCCGTAAAGAAAACGGCTGGAAGAAATTTTATCTTCCCAACGCAAAGTAAACGTCACAGTAATAATAATTTTAGATTGGCTATGTAGCATTTATATGATACTAGCAGCATGGGCCAGCGTTGCCCGTGCTTGATTCCAAAATCGTACGACTCATACAGCAATCGCTATCACTTGACTTAAAATATTTTTACCCTTCCTTGCCTTTAAACGAGTGCCCTTTGCCGTGTTGATGTTGCTACATGCCTTACTTCTTGCCTATTTCACACTGGGAATTTTTTCTAAGCTCTATACTAAACATTAAATCTGTTACGAAAAAAGAACGAAACAAAATGAACACAAAACGATCAGCTTTAAAAAAAGGACTCGTAACTGGAAAAACCGAATGAAAAAAGAATGTTAACAACAAATACTTTTTCACACCCAACCCAGTTCTGCGGAATCAGAATCAACGTTGAGTTTAAGCAAGCGAATGATCCAATTGAAGTAAAGTGCCATGCAGATTTAAATTTTTCCCACTTGTGACGAATGCAGCTATCGATTTTTTTTGCATGCTAGCATGCTAGTAAACATTCGTGTCAGTCAGGCTGGCCTATAGAATCTTCCTGCCTATTCATGGCAGCCAGCTTAGGCTCTCACTCTGGCCAGTAGAAAATGGCCGCCAACTACATGAAAACTGCCGTAGAAGCATGAAAAAATCGATTATTTCCACTATCGATGGGAGTTGGGAAATGCAAAGTCGGTCTAGGCCTTTCCGCTAACTTAAAGCATGTGCATGTAAATTTTGGTGCAAATCCGTTGAAAATTGCGGTCGTGCATTCGTTACACACACATACACACACACAAACACACACACACACACATCCTGTATTTTTTAGATAGAGATTATTTATTAGTAAGTATGTATGTGTGTGTCTGTGTGTGAATATATGTATGTGCATGTCCAGACATTATGTTTGTTGATTTTGAATATTTTTTCAAACAGCCCATTTCATAAAGATATGCTAGATTCTTAAAGAATGGATTCAATAAAAGTTGATGGTGTAATATGTTTTTGACGTGTGTTTATGGTTGGTAATATTGCGATAAGTACGCCCTCAAAATATTTTCGACACCACTCACGGTACTTCTAACAACCACAATACAAAATTCATAATCCTAGCATTTAACAATTTTTCTAGAAAACTTGTAAATAAATTAGTTATCCTTACATATTTACCACCACGTCCATGACAACTGGAAAAAATAAATACAACACCAATTCAAATCCCGGTACAAATAAAATCCTTACGATGTAAAAGCATTTATGTCGGAGAGACATCACGAAATTTAAAAGCCCATTTCTACGAACATAAAAGAGATTTGCGTTTAGACAATGATTCAAACTGTCTCCTAATACACAGGGACAAAACTGACGATAATTTGATTTTATAAATGCCACCTTAATTAAAAAAGAATATAATTTTTTACGAAGAAAGTACTTCGAGAGATTACTAATAACTTAACTTCGGTGATCATGCGAGAAGCGGTGATTCAAAGTTATACTGCCGTAAACCTCCCTTGGGAGAAAAGTAAACTGAACTTATAAGAATTTATAAATAAATGTACTGCCCTGTCAGCTGGGACTTCAGAATACGCTGATTGCACCTCTACTGAGGAGTAAGACGCACCCTTCAAAAAAACGAGGCGTCCTGGGTATGACGATAAACTAAATCTGAGTCCTGGGTAAGACGATAAACTACATCCGCGTCCAGGATATGACGATAAACTACGTTAAACAGCAAGGCCTCTGATCAGCAAGGCCTCTTAATTGTCGTTGTTCCCAGGTCCACCCTGACTCGGGGTGGTAGCACTTGTTAGGTTCTCAACTATGAGCAAATAGCTAACCCCAAAACTGGGGTCAAAACACTATGAAAGTGTAAAATAGCTTATAATAGCAGCAATACCTTTATGAACAAAAAAACATTACTAGCAATGAAAGTCTTGTCGGAGTTAAATAACCCATTGAGTGTTGACGTAAAACAAAAAAGCAAACCAAACTAATCATGAGCCACTCAAGCTAGAGAGTTGCTGATTGATGTTGCACGTAAGAGGAGAGAGTAAGAAGTGCAGTTTAAGAGGATATTTAGAAAAATATGTACAATTTATCCACAGATTTGTGTTGCTATTTGTTCACCCAAAACTTAATCAGTAACTCTACCTTGAGTGTCTCATGAGCCACTCTCGTCCTGGGTTAGTCGATAAACTACATCTACATCCAGGGTTTGACGATAAACTACGTCCAACAGCAATACCTCTAATCAGGGGGTTTTTGAGAAGTGTGGGACAATCTTTTAAATGCTGTTGTTCGTAGGTCCATCCTGACCCAGGGTGGTAGCACCTGTGAGGGTCCCAACTATGGGCAAATAGTTAACTTCCAAACTGGTGTCAAAACACTATGAAAGTGTAAAAATAGGTTTTAATAACAGTAATACATTTTTTGAAAAAAATATTATCAGCAATAAAAATATTGTCGACATTCAATAACACTTTGAGGTTGATATACCGTAAAATAAATGAGGCCAAACTAAGTCGATTCCATTAAATTCCAGTCGAATCCATTAAATTCACCTACGTGGTAATACCCTTGGGAAAGGTAAGAATCCACTTCTCCTCACAGCTATGGGTAAATAGTAGAACAGACGGAGTTCTCTCGCCTTGGATGGCAACAGGTCTACCGCAGAAAGAAATGGCAACCTACTGCAGGAAAAAAATCTGCCTCGTCAGTCATGTATCGAAAGATACATGATCGCCTAAGCGTGTATCACGCATGGCACAAAAACTGACTGAAGAATTTTAATCGCATCGTGCTGTCGCAGTAAATTGTTTAGATATTAGGTTGGTGCAAAAATAAATGACGTAATAATGTCGTTTTTTGACGTATTTTTAGCGTCAAAAAACGACATTATTACGTCTTTATTTTGCACCAACCTAATATCTCTCTCTCTCTCTCTCTCTCTCTCTCTCTCTATATATATATATATATATATATATATATATATATATATATATATATATAGGCATTTAAAACAACATGCCTGACTGCACACACAATTCCGTAAAATACTTGTCGAAAACACAATTATACTTCGACATGAAAACAATAGACAAAAACTAAAAATCCTTGAAGCATTATACATCAAACATTTGAAACCCAACCTAAACAAAATCAATTACGGAATCACTACAAATATCCTTAAATGTATATAATTGGTAACAAAAGCTATCGCTTTATACCAATTGCATCCCATATTTCATAATTCTCCAATTCACTCTCGCGTGGTCATGTGTGACGTCATGAGATGCGGTGCGATTTTCGCTTCTGGCGTCTTATATACACGTGTTTATCGTTGCTTAGAAATCATCTTTGTAAACATTGACAGACTATCATCACTGTCTTGTCCGTATATTGATTAATATGTTTTAACTGACATCTTTGATAATGGCTTATGTAAGCCGAAAGCTTAGATTGTATTAAAAAATATATAATGTTATTAAACTGATCAGACGTTATGAAAAGAATTTACATAAAATAGACAACACTTGTCTATACTGTTTAAGGAAACGTGCATATATATATATATATATATATATATATATATTCACCGATACATATATAAACATTTAAGAGACATCTATATATTTACATGTGCACATATCCAAATCCACACACCTGTATAAACACATAAATAGCATTAATAATAAAAAAGAAAAAGCAATAATATAATAAGATCTATGAACACGGTCACAATCTTCTGACCGTGTTTGCAAAATAAAGAAAATCATTACATATACAAATATATAAAAAAAAAATCGACATATTCAGTTTCAAAAACCATTCCTGATAATGAGGAATAGGATAACGTCAGATGCATAGAATAATGGACAGATTTTACAAGCATTATCTTCAGAAATGAAAAAACTTATACGAATGCAATACAATCTGTTTTCTATCCTGGGCATTGTATAGCATCTCTCTGACCATAGCACAATTAGGACATAATTAAACACCAACGGATTTCCACCAAACTCCAGTCGCAACATACTTATAGAAAATACAAGTATAATAGTCTCATCTGCATGTAAAAAACTGACGAAAAATATCGAAAGCATTGATAATAGAAAAGAAAAAGTCAACACTCAATAACATCAACTATGAACACGGCCACAATGTGCTGACCGTGTTTGGAAACCTTCCCATCATTATAGATACATATAGATACATAAATCTACAGATTCGGTTTACAATAAAAATGAAAAAAATAATACCTGAAAGCTATCGGATATATAAAAACAATAGGACTCTTATTTTACACTTTAGGTCCAGAAAAAGATTAACTAAAAGGCTTAATCGCAGTACCTTGTCAGACGTCCTTTATGAAAGTTTGCATATATATATATATATATATATATATGTGTGTGTGTGTGTGTGTTTGGGATATTACATCGAAAACCTATCAAAATCGCTAAGAAACTGCAGTCAGTCGCCTAATGAGTTGCATTCGATACGTATCGAAACACGACTGCACTTGATACGCTCTGTTACTTATCATTGAGCACTACTTTTTCTTACACTACTTATATTTACACATTTGAGTATATATATATATATATATATATATATATATATATATATATATATATATATATATATATATATATATATATATATATATATATATATATTACGAAATGGACAAAGTCCGACAATTTATTTATTAAAGACATTTTTTTTTTATTATGTTTAACATTCTTTTTATAGATAGAAGTATTTAAGTAAATGCTCTGTTTATAATAAACAGTATTAAACAACATTTACCGGCCTGAATGTCCGAGACATTTAAGGCACGTCAGCATAAATGACGGTTCCGTATAGGATGCAGGTTCGAATCCTGTCAAAGAACGAATATTTTTTCTGAAAATTTCTCGGACATTCAGGCCGGTAAATGTTATTTAATACTGTTTATTATAAACAGAGCATTTACTTAAATACTTGTATCTATAAAAAGAATGTT
>OZ010607.1:76572442-76587442 GCA_963932145.1 Acanthosepion lycidas | reverse complement strand
CAAAACAGATTTTTTACAGTGAACTAAAGAATATAAAACAGATACTTATTAATAATAGCTTTCCAAACTATATAGTTGATGAAGAAATAAGATGCTTTCTTAGAAATCTCAATACTAAGCAAATTGTACATAATACTGCTTCTACTAATCTCAAACATATTAATCTCCTATATCGTAATCAAATGCATTCTAATTATAAACAAGATGAAAATATACTAAAAAATTTAGTAAAATCAAACATATCAACTACAGATCCTAGCAAAAATTAGTTTAACCATATACTACACTAAATCTAGTATATCCAACTTAATTCTTCGCAATGATTCTTCTCCCCCGGTTAGCGATTTGCAAAAAAAAAAAAAACAACATAGTTTATAAATTCAAGTGCCCTTTGGGAGATTGTATCTCCAACGAATTAAATAATATTTATGTTGGTCACACCACAAACTCGCTTTCACGACGCTTGACACTACATTTGAATGAAAACTTTAACATTTTTAGGCATTTAACACAACATGCCTGCCCGCACACACAATTCCGTAAAATACTTGTCGAAAACACAATTATAGTTCAACATGAAAATAATAGACAAAAACTAAAAATCTTTGAAGCAATATATATCAAACAGTTGAAATCCAAACTAAACAAAATCAACTATGGAATCTCTACAAATATTCTTAAATGTCTATAATTGGCAAGAGAAGCCATTGGTTTATACCTATCGCTTCCCATACTTAATACTTCTCGAATTCAATCTTGCGTGGTCATGTGTGACGTCATGAGATGCGGTGCGATTTTCGCATCCAGTGTCTTATATGCACGAGTTTGTCGTTGTTTGGAAAACTTCCATGTAAACAGAAACAGATTAGTATCATTGTTTTTTCGGCGTATTACTTAATATATTGTAAGGTAATTGCCACCTTTGATAATGGCTTATGTAAGCCGAAAGTTTAGATAGGATTAAAAAATATGTATCAATATTGTGATTTTCTTTCTTCGTTTAATCATAATGTTAATAAGCTTATCAGACGTTATGAAAAGAATTCACATAAAATGAATAGACAACACTTGTCTATATTGTTTAATGAAACATGTATATATATATATATATATATATATATATATATATATATATATAAGTGGACATTGACGAGTAGCTGTCAAAATACACAATTATATATATATATATATATATATATATATATATATATATATATATATATATATATATATATATGTGTGTGTGTGTCTGTTTAAAAGGCTCAAACACTAATATTCCATGCTTATAATTTATTACATTGGAATCGTAATCACGATCCAATTTATCAAACCTACAAATTCAAAAAGAAATCGTGAAATATAACTCCGGTTATAAAAAACAAACTTTTAATGAGAGTGTGTGTGTGGGAGTGGGAAACAAGTTTTGGAGGGAAATGTATGAATATATATATATATATATATATATATATATATATATATGAAGAAATATAGTTTTAAGGTATGCAATATTTATGGGATGATGTGCTCAATATCAGAGATAGAGCGTATGCGAATACAAAATTGGACATTTAAGTCAACACTCAGAAGCGACAGACATGCTAAACTCAGTCGTCAATCGCAATGAGTGTTGAATTCAATATTCACTTTTTATATATCTATATATCTATATCTGTATATATATATATATATATATATATATATATATATATATATATATATATGTATGTATGTATATATCATTAAATCGAAAGATGATTCACGTGTACCATCTATAATATGTAGAATTAATATGGCGTTTAATAAAATTTGAAGAACGAAATGATGCCAATATTGTCAATAAAATTGATATTTATTATATATTAGGTTGGTGCAAAAATAATGGCGTAATAATGTCGTTTTTTGACGTATTTTTAACGTCGAAAAACGGCATTATTACATCATTATTTTTGTACCAACCTAATATTAACGTTTTGACTGAAAGCACGGAGAGAAAGATGTTAGTGTCGGAATTTTCGAACACGCCTGTGTGCTTCTTCACAGATACGAGGAATAAACAAAGAAGTGGGACGTATTCTTCTGACTAATATTGTTGGTTAAAGCCGAGAAGAAAGACGCAGATCTGAATTGAAATTTCAAACATTGAGAGACTGAACTTTGGCGGAATTTCCACACACAAAAACAAGGACAAACGTTCATATAAACACATATTCACAAATCCTTCGTTTTGGGGTTATTAAGTTTAACGAAAATTTACGGTAGATGTCACTGTGCTGCTATGGAAACTAGGTTACATTCGTCATTCATGTACATTTGTGGCTAGTGTGTCTTAAACGCTGAACGTGTATTTGAAGTGAGTTTACTGATAAATGTTTAATTTAACAATGACATCTCATGAACAGGCAGATATGATTTTTATATATGGTCGCGTGAACGTTAATGGACGCGAGGCTACACGGCTGTATCAGATTGCGTTTCCAGACCGAAGGCAGCCGAGTCATCTAACATTATTTGTCATTTGTTTATTTTTATCATAATCCTTTCATAATCATGAATATTTTTCTGTATATTACAATTGAATAATGCAAGAAATGCACTGTAAAATTGAGAATCATAGTGGATAATTTTTTCACGTTCTAATGAACACTAAAGCATAACTCTCAACCGTTGCATTTAAACACACAAAGAAAGAAAAAAAAACTCAGTAATGGGTTGCTACATATTGCTTTTGCCTTACCAGTTGCACCGCTGATGATGATCTGAGAAAGGGATGGAAAGTACTTGAAAAATAAAAGTGATTTTCACTATTACAGTGCATTTCTTGAATCATTTGATTGAAATACACCAAAAAATATCCGTGAATATGAACGGATTATGCTAAAATAAGCAGACATAATGTTTATAATTTATTTCATCAGACAAACCTAAAAGAGAATTTGCTGACTATATATATATATATATATATATATATATATATATATATATATATATATATATATAATGTCAACACCAAGCGGTGACAGTTTTTTTCAAGCTTGAACATAATATACATATTAAATATTTCTAATATTGTGCACTTTCTCCCACAAATATTGCATATCTTAAAACTATATTTTTATCATATATATATATATATATATATATATATATATATATATATATATATATATATATATATATGAAGAAATGCACTTTTGAGATGTGCCATACTTATAGGATAAAGTGCTCAATATTAGAGACAGAGCGTGTATAAATATAAAAGTGAAGATTGAAGTCAACATTTAGAGGCGATAGGCTGTTTCATGCTAGACGCAATCGTCAGGCCACCCTTCAATGTTCACTTTTATATGTATATAATATTTTTTTTATTTCAATATATGATTCATTCGCAAAGCTCTACTTCTGTATGGAGCACTCTCTTCTTAAAAATAAAAACAAAAATACTAAGGAACCCCGGATTATGCACGCAAGGTGTTTTTTTCTATTTTCTGCATACCTGCGCACTGATATATATATATATATATATATATATATATATATATATATATATATATATATATATATATATATATATATATATAATATATATATATATATATATATATATATTTATATATATATATATATATATATATGGATGAACATCATATTTACAAAAAATGATAATAACTGAAAACCAAGAAAAAATACATAGGAGAAACTTTGAATATTTTAAAGTTTATATGAATACAAAAGGGATCTTTTACAAAAGAACACCCTCATTGCATTAGTCCCTCACCGTAATAAGTATGAAAATAATTCCCATTAAAACATACACTACTCTAATTACAATAGAAAGCATTTTACTAAGCCAAAAATATATAGAAGTATTTTGATTGCTAATTCATACACTGTAAATATACGTCCAGGTTCTAACAACATTTCCCATTTCTTGGTAGATCTCCTCTTATCACACTGGGGGATACTTACAAACAGAAGTGATAAAATCAAAAACTAAAGCTTACGAAAACTGAATGCTATCCGGCTAAAGGATATACCTAGAAATGTATAAAAAGAAAAATTAATTTAAATTCCAACGTTCCCACAACTTAAGCGTTTCTTCCCCGTTTAGAAACGACGCTCGAGTTTTTCCATCTCCCCTCAGGGCTGTAATTTTACCTGCTAAGGCCTTAAGCTATATAAAATTCGAGGGCCTTCTCTAAAAAATTCGGAGGAAGAAAATTTTAAATAATTATACAAGATTATTACTTTATTAATGAATCCAAAATTAAATTAGTTACAAAATGTTCCTTTTAGCTAATTAATTTATTTTATTCCATTAACCGCATAGAAAATAATTACTGCCCTTAACAATTAGCAAAGTGCAAATATTTAAGCAAAACTAAATTGAATAATAATCTTCTTTTTATTAAAACATTTTGTTAACGCTCTTTTTCTCAAGCAAATTCATGTTATTTTATCAAATGGTGTGCAGTGCAACCACTTTCTTTTGTATGTGCCGTGTCCCTTCATCATGTAGGCGATCATGGCTCTCCACTCCCTTTTATCTCTCGTAGCTCTCAATAAGTTTCGTCCCTCTGCCCCCCCCCCAGATAATGTCATCCACAAGCCCGCCAGGCATATCATGCGTTGCTTTCTCTTGTCTCTCTTTCCCTCTATTCGACCTGTGAGTATCAGATTCTCCAGGCCCTCTTTCCTCGTAATGTGTCCCGAAACTTCAGCTTCCTCTTCCTGATGTTAAGTATAAGCCTCCTCCTTGTTTGCATCTTCTCTAAGACCTCATAGTTGCTCACACATTCGCTACATGATATCCTTAGTATCCTTCTGTAGAACCAGATCTCCATCTATTCGAGTCTCTTCATCTTTGAGGTAATCGTCCAACATTCCCTGCCGTAGAGGATAGATTTAAGATCATGGGTTCATGCTTTTTCCAAGGTTCTTTCTTTTTATGCGCCATGTCCTTTCAAGACGTAGGCGTTCATAGCTCCCCACCTCCTCCTATCCCTTGCAGCTCTCAACAAGTTCCTTCCCTCTGCTTCTTCTCCAACACCACGTTCTGTCACCCACTTGCTTAAGGCCGCTAGGTATGTCATGCGTTTTTACCCTTGTCTCTCTTTCGTTCTTATTCGACCTGTGAGTATCAGATTCTCCAGGTCGTCTTTCCGTATTATGTGCCCCAGAAACTTCAGATGTCTCTTCCTGGTGATAAGTATAAGCCTCCTCCTTGTTTGCATCCTCTCTAAGATCTGAACGTTGCTCACACACTCGGTCCATGATATCCTTAGCATCCTTCTGTAGAACCACATCTCCGTCGTCTCGAGTCATCTCTGAGATAATCGCCCAACATTTGTTGCCATAAAGGAGAACAGATGTCACATAGCAGCTCAGTACTCTTTTCTTTGTTACCATCGAAATCCTCCTGTCTCGTAATACTCTGCCTAGCTTTTAGAATGTGTCTTTCATCATCCTAATACATCTTCGCATCTCAGTGTTGCACTTTCCGTCTTCTGTCAGAAAACTTACCAGATATTTATACTTCTGCGTCTGCTTGATTCTAATGTTCCAGACCATCAAATCGCATTTCGGCCTCGTCTTCTTAGTGATGACCATGCATTCTGTCTTCTTGTAGTTTATGCTTAGTCCCTTCTTCTCGCTCTCCTTCGCTACCTTCTATTGGAGATTTTGTAATTTCTTTTCGTGACTGCTATCAGTACTTTAAGACCTGTGTATACTAAATGACTAAATGAAGTCAGTCTATGTTGCTTCGAATTTTGTTTTATTCTTTTTAACTGTTTAAAAAATGTTTCTACCACTTTTGGAAAGTTTGGTTTGGTTTGGTTTGTTTTACAGCATATCAACCTCAATGGGTTATATAAACCCGACAATTTTTTTTTATTGCTGGTAATATTTTGTTTTGTCAAAAATCTATTTCTAGTAATATTTTTCCTTCAAAATTGTATTGCTGGTATTAATTTTTCTTTAAAAATGTATAGCTGGTAATATTTTTTTTCAAAAATGTATTGCTGGTAATATTTATTTTAGAAAAACATTGTTGGTAATATTTTTTCAAAAATGTATTGCTGATAATAGTATTTTTTTCTTCAAAAATTTATTGCTGGTAATAATGTTTTTTACATGGAATTAAAACCTATTTTTACACTTTCATAGTGTTTTTACCCCAGTTTAGGGGTTAACTATTTGCCCATAGTTGGCACCTTATCAGGTGCTATCAATCTGAGTCAGAGTGGACCTTGGAACATTAGCAATTAAGAGGTGGTTCCACGCCCCCCAATAGCTCTTGATCAGAGGCCTTGCTGCTGGATGTAGTTTATCGTCATACCCAAGACGGACTTTTGGAAAGAAAGTGTGTACAGTGGGATCGTCTCACCCCACAACACCACTGATTTTCCATCAACGGCCATGGCTTGTGCAGCAGTTTTTGGCCGCACGTTCGAACAACCACCAGATCCTCCAGATCTCGCCTTGTGTTTTTACCTCTTCAGAAATCTAATCCAACTTGAAAGGAACACGATCTTTCTCCTGTGAAAATTATCCAACCATCACACATGGGAATAATCGTAAAATGTCTTCTATATTTGGATAAGCTTTATGTTTTAATCTTTATCTGATTAAATTTTTCTTTTACTTACATTAATTACATTGTTCGGACTGTTATCCTCATCTTTATTGCCATATTCACAAGGACACATAGCCCAATGGATAAAGACTTTGGTTAGATCCAGTGACTAGCTTCTAGTGATATAATGGCTGTCTATATCTCTGAGATGAGGTATTATGATTACTTGTATTATTTACATTATTCGGACTGTTATCCTCATCTTCATTGCCATATTCACAAGGACACATTGCCCAGTGGATAAAGACGTTGGTTAGATCCAGTGACAATGTTCTAGTGATATAATGGCTGTCTATATCTCTGAGATGAGGTATTATGATTACTTGTATTATTTACATTATTCGGACTGTTATCCTCATCTTCATTGCCATATTCACAAGGACACATTGCCCAGTGGATAAAGACGTTGGTTAGATCCAGTGACAATGTTCTAGTGATATAATGGCTGTCTATATCTCTGAGATGAGGTATTATGATTACTTGTATTATTTACATTATTCGGACTGTTATCCTCATCTTCATTGCCATATTCACAAGGACACATTGCCCAGTGGATAAAGACGTTGGTTAGATCCAGTGACAATGTTCTAGTGATATAATGGTTGTCTATATCTCTGAGATGAGGTATTATGATTATTTACATTATTTACATTATTCAGACTGTTATCCTCATCTTCATTGCCATATTCACAAGGACACATGGCCCAGTGGATAAAGACGTTGGTTAGATCCAGTGACTAGCTTCTAATGATATAATGGCTGTCTATATCTCTGAGATGAGGTATTATGATTACTTACATTCTTTACATTATTCGCGCTGTTATCCTCATCTTCATTGCCATATTCACAAGGACACATGGCCCATTAAATAAAGACTTTCGTTAGATCCAGTGACTAGCTTTTGTGATTAAATGGCTGTCTATATCTCTGAGATGAGGTATTATGATTACTTACATTATTTACATTATTCGGACTGTTATCCTCATCTTCATTGCCATATTCACAAGGACACATGGCCCAGTGGATAAAGATGATGGTTCGACCCAGTGACTAGACCCAAAGAGTTGTGAGTTCAATACCAGGCCACAGCAGAGGTGAACCAAAGCTTGGGGAGTTGAGTTAAAGGGAAATAACTGAGACAACCGGAAGAGGCATGGCAACTGGAACTAGAACAATCTACCACGGTGGACGAAATAAAGGGTTCAGTTCGAAATTCCAATAACTTGAAGATGGCCTGAGCGTACAACGACCGAAACATTGTGAATATAGCAATGAAGATGAGGATAACAGCCCGAACAATATAAGTAATGTAAGTAATCATAATATCAGAGATATAGATAATTCTTTGTTTATACTATAAAAATCTATTGCTGGTATTTTTACTATAATTCTTTCATACTTTCATAGTCTTTTGACCCCAGTTTTGGCGTCAACTCTTTGACCACAGCGGAGACTCTAACCCTTTCTACAACTCCGGGTCAGGGCAGACCCGGGAACAACAGCAATTAAGAGGTGGTTCTACGCTCTTCAAAACCTCCTGATCAGAGGCCTTGCTGCCGGATATAGTTTGTCGTCAAACCCAGGACGGATGAGCTTTATGGATTTTGTCTTTGTAGATTATTTGATATAGAAACTTGTGGATAATTTTGCTTCACATAAACATAAAAAGGTTTCAATTCTAAGACAGGATATGACACAAGGTCAGTTTTACATGGGGAGCGCCATACTCATATATATGTATATATATATGTATATACATATGTATATGAGCCAAGGACAGGCTTTTTTTGCCCAGTCCTCGCAACATCGACATTACACCAACACTACCTCTCTTACTGCAATGAGGGTGGTACTGCCGTAGGGTTGGAAACTCCGGGACCGGATGCTTTGTCACCCCTAAAAAAGTTAATCCTAGGGTACCTAAAAGTCTCATATCAACATCGTAAGGATATTCTTGAATAATTACAACATCATTTAGTTGCTCATCTGAAGAATTTCAATCGATTAGAATCAAAGATTTCTCATCCACTGTTGCTCTTTGTTTCAAGGTCGTGTGTAGTCCATCCAGAACAGAATAAAAGACTTTATTTTAAATTTGTCTCTTGGAGATGAGCCCTTTATCTGAAGTTGGATGAATTTGTTTCTTTTCAAAAGAAAGTCTTTAAAACATAATGTATCATGCAGTTATCAATGCATTTTACAGCTGTTCTCATTATTATTATTATTATTATTATTATTATTATTATTATTATTTCCTTTGATTTCTGATGTATACTCATTTCTTTCCTGGTCCCGCTCAGGGACCTAAGGTTAGAAATGGCATTATGACATTTTCCACAGGAAAAAATATTTTACATAGATAAAGCCCTTTGTAAGGTGTGAGCTGTACTCGTGAGAACAATATTTTGTATTTCTTTAAGGCATGGGCTTCCAGGAATCCCTTCAATAAGTCTACTAGAATCTTTTCTAACCAATCCGAGGGCTCCAACTACAACGGGGATTGTTGATGTTCCCATGTGCCACATTTTTGAGATTTTGATTTCAAGGACCTTGTACTTTGATAGCTTTTTGAAGATCTTCAAAGATACATTGCAGTCTGCAGGGACTGCTATATCAATAAGGAGGCATCTTTTTGTGTGCGATCTCTAATAACAATGTCTGTGCGGTTAGCTTTGATTGCTTTGTCAGTGTGTATTGCGTAGTCCCATAAAATTGTAACAGATCCTATCTCCGTAACCGGGTCTGGGTAGTGTTCATACCATTTTCTTTCAGTTTCCTTTCCATAGAAGTTACAGATTTTCCAATGCAAATATTGGCCCACTCTCTCATGCCGGGTTTTATATTCAGTGGGTGCCAATATCGTGCAACCTGATACAAGATGATCGATTGTTTCTGAGTAATTATCACATAATCTGTATTTTGGGCTAACACTATATTTTAGAACGTGTGCTTGATAATTTCTGGTTAACAAGTACTAATCTTGTGCAGCAAGGATAAAACCTTCCGTTTCAGCTTTTAATCCTACACTACGTAGCCACTGATGGGTACAGGTCTTTTCTGCATCAGCTTGTTTGGCACGGGCAGAATATTGGCGATCGGAGTATCCTTCTATTGTTTCTGTATCTGGTCGGTTGCATTTGTTTTTGCTTTCTTTTTTATGAATTTTGCAGCTTCAATCGGTGTATTGTGCTTTACTTGTATTTATGCATCCATCTGGCACTCCATTTTGAACTTCTTGGTTTCTTTTATTACGGAATAAAGGCGCTTACTACTTTCATGTTTTTTTGACACATATCATCATCCAGTCTTCTGTGGTTTCCAGGAATTTTTGAAGTCCAATTGTTGTAGTTTCGTAGGACAGTTCTAGTTGAACTAATCCTCTGCCTCCTTCAGATATGGGCACATGGGATGATGCATGCGGTAGCAAGTGAAAAGCTTTCTCGTTTTGGCGTCCATTCGCTTAATGTCAGCTATGGTCCAATTAAGGATGTTAAAGCTGTATTGCACCACAGGGACAGCCAAGGTGTTTATGGCTGATATTCTGTTTTTTGAATTTCACTCGGTATTTAGTACCAGACACACACGGCTGTAGTACTCCTTTCTTACCTTCTCCTTCATTTGGGTATTTGTCGTATACCAACTCCTTCGCTAATTCCTAGCTACTTATAGGCTTCATCTTGTTCCAGTTCCCTAATTTTTGTAAGAAAGTCTAAATCTATTGAGGCTGTTTCTATAATTCTCCCTTACTTGAATGTTACTTTTGCTCATTTATCTACTCCGAGGTCTATACCTATATCGTCACTGAAACATTTTACAATATTGAGGAGCCCCTTCAACTCATTGTCGTTTTTAGCAAAGAGTTTGAGATCATCCGTGTAAAGCAGGTAATTGAATATTTTTAGTCTAATTTGTCACCATAGAAGAGAGGGATTAACAGATATGTGTATACGTCGTGATTATTATTATTATTATTATTACCATTATTACTATTATTATTATTACTATTATTATTATTATTATTATTATTATTATTATTATTACTATTATTATTATTATTATTACTACTACTATTATTATTATTATTATTATTTGTATATTTTTTATTATTATTAATCATTTATTATTATTATTTATCATTATTCATATATTATAATTTTTGATTATCTATTATTATTATTATTATTATTAGTTATGTTTTTATTATTATTAATTATTTATTATTATTATTATTTATTATTATTCATAAATTATTATTATTGATTATTTATTATTATTTATTATTATTCATATATAATGTTATTGATTATTTATTATTATTATAATTTGAATATTTTTATTTTTAAGAATTATTTATTATTTTATTTATTATTATTCATATATTATAATTATTGATTATTTACTATTATTATTATTATTATTATTATTATTATTATTATTTATATGTTTTTATTATCATTAATTATTTGTTACTATTATTATTATTTTATATTAACATTAGGGATAAAGGATAAATGATATATATTATTAAAACAAAGCAACAGACACTCAACAAAATTACATTTCAAACGAGTCTTAACATATTACAATGCATGTACACATATTTCTCACTCACGACGTCATTGGACCGCATTACGACCTGCGTCTGCTTTTCTGCGGCCGTTATCGTTGCATAGCGAACTTCTATGCAAACAAAACAGGATGTCATTTTGACGGTGAACATCTCTGTTGAAATGATCCAGATGATGGCTCATGTGTTTCGAAAGCTGAGATTAATGAGCAGAATAATAAAGAAATATTTGAATGATAGACAGTTTTTGTCTTTATTTTCTCTTGAAACTAAAGCCAACATACGAAGCTTAGAACGGCCTCTAAAAGAACATAATAGACATTCGTTGTCTGTTATATATAACAAGACCTGTCTGAATAATGATCTGCTTCCATTATACACTAATATATATATATATATATATATATATATATATATATATATATATAAAGAAATATAGTCTTAAGGTGTGCTATATTTATGGAATAAAGTGCTCAATATCAGAGATAGAGCGTGTGTAAATATAAAAGTGAAACAGACTGTCGCCTCTAAGTGTTGACTTCTACGTTCACTTTTATATATATATATATATATATATATATATATATATATATATATATATATATATATTTATTAAAAAAAAAGTGCTCGCTACAACACAGAACAAAATATTATAAAAATATTATAATATATTATATTAAATAAATATTAAAAAATATTATAATATATTATTTAAAAAATATTTTACATCGCTACATAAAAATTTCTATGTTTCGGAACTTAAAATTGTTCCATCATCAGGCGATGTTTGCTATCTATAATGAAAAGGATTTACATTTGAAAACAGAAAAGAATACGATAGTTTATTTAATAGTTAAAAATGAGGGGGGAAACAAGATTATTGGGGTATGTCTAGGTTAACCAGTTAAGAGTCAGGTCAAAGCTAAAGCAGAAAAGTGAGAAATATAGGTTGGAGGTTTGGGGGTAGATATATTATTCATTCATGTCTAAATGAATTGATATTTTTAAGATGCGTCACCATTAGCTGACATCCGGGTAAATTTAACATACATTGAATTAGATATATTTAACAGAGAGATATATTTAACAAAAGATTAATTTTAAAGATTGTTTTTATTTATTTTTTGTATATACTTGAAAACTATCCTAAAAGTGCCTCTAGTGAGATTATTTCAATTTATATATATTAATTTAAACTAATACTTATTATGTTGAATACAATACTTATTTACATTATTCGGACAATTGTCCTCATCTTTGTCGCCATATTTATCACAACGTTTCGGCCTTCTTCAGGTGGTTGGAATGTCGAACTGAACCCTTTATTTTGCTCACAGGGGTAGACTGTTCTAGTTCCACGTGCCGTGTTTAATTGATGTTAGTTATCAGTTGTCTTCTGTTAATTTCCCTCTAAAAGTTCTCCACTGCCTTAGCCGGGTATTGAACTCACACTCTTTGGGTCCTGTCACTGGATCTAGATAACGCCTTTATCCACTGTGCCATGTGTCCTCATCTTCGTTGCCATATCGCTGGGGTAGACTGTTCTTAAGGACACATGGCACAAGATCGTCAGGGAAAGTCAGCAAAAGATAAAGGAGATAATTGATAACTGACATCCATTAGACATGTCACGTGGAACTAGAACAGTCTACCCCAGTGAGTTCAGTTCAACATTCCAACCACCTGAAGAAGGCCGGAGCGTACAACGGCCGAAACGTTGTGATAAATATAGTGTTATGGGAACTTACCCATAATAATAATAGACTATTCCAGACATTAAAAATACTGCGCCTCTCAAGAGGTATGAGGAGATTTTTAAGACGAGGAGAGATAATTGAGAGCATAATGTAAGGACATTGGGATAGTGATACTTGTCGAGACAACATGATTCACTCTAACCAAATCTGATAGTCATTACTAATACTTCTACTTCTTGGTATTATATTTCTCTTGTAATATATCTTTGTATTCCATACTTGTGTTCGTGTTATTCTTTTAATGGATCTAACTTTGGACCATCACCGTGCTACAAGGAACTTGGACCATAAGATGTAGCGACAAAAATAATAAAATAGATAAATAAATAATGTAAATAGTGTACATAATACCTCATCTCAGAAATATAGACACATGTGATAATTAATATATTGAATGGGTAACAAAACATGGCAAAATTAACGTTAAAATAAATCAATGAATTAAGTAAATATTACTTGGGCCATTATATATATATATATATAAGATAATGGTTATATAATTGACAGATATAGATTTTTATGAAAAATTTTATTAACTATATTTTAAAGTAAACATTATACAATGGTAAGTAAAAAAGGTAAATTGCGCATCCACTCGAATCAATGCCAATCTATTAAGGCGACTAGCTAATCCCATTAGAGACGCCTGCTCAGGCACATTTGTGTTTATTCAACACTCACATATACTGCAACTACGCTGAGCAAATCTTAGTTACACTTTCTCGGAGATAGCACGTTATATCGTGTGATCAACAGTGCGAACAGGGCTAGCACGCTCAAACCCTCAGTCACGATGACTTGTGACTTCGTGCTAGAAAAACGCGCACGTGATTGAGTGGTTAGAACGTTCGCTTTCTGACCATTCGACCCGGGTTCGAATGTCAACATGGTCGATTTATCGAGAAAGTGAATCTTTGATGTTATCGGAATGCGGGGTTCAATCCCAGCGTGCGGCACATTTGGAAAGTGCCTGAAAACCATACCATGGGTTAACCCAAACCTTCTGAGTGAAATTGGGTAGACGGAACCCTTGCGACTAACTGCGGTTATACATTGTTTCTGACTGTTGGCTGCCGGGTCATGTGATGTAATAATTGTGCGTTTGGGCATTTTATACAAGTTTCATTAAAAACAACTGATAGGATACTGCGGTTACAACACAATTAAATTGGTAAATACTTAGACTGGTAACTGCTTGGAAATATCAGGTGCTTGGATGTGCGGGTGGTGTCGTGGATAACGGCTCGGAATTGGAAATCGCAGAGCCGAGTTTTAATTCCAGTCGGGTTCGTTATAGACACTTGATCTTGGTTTGATTCGAACTCGTAGGTACAAAGATTTAAATATCGGGGCAGTGTAATAACAAAGGCGGAAACAGTGACATTGAAATCCAAATGGGTATTTTGATAAACAAAGATTCATTCCAAAACCTAAGCAGAGTATTAAGAAACAGAAAAAAGTATTGAACTGTTATGTAATATCAGTCCTCTTTTATGACAGTGAATGCTGGACAATCTCTTCACAGATGAAGAAGAGACTTGAAGCAAGAGAAACAAAGAAAAGACTACTGAAATGTTATGAAATATCAGTCCTCCTCAATGGCAGTGAATACTGGACAATCTCCTCACAGATAAAGAAGAGAATTGAAGCAAGAGAAACAAAAGAAAAGAGTACTCAACTGTTATATAATATCAGTCCTCCTAGATGGCAGTGAATACTGGACAATCTCTTTACAGATGAAGAAGAGACTTGAAGCAACAAAAACAAAGAAAAGTATTCTGAACTGTTATGTAATATCAGTCCTCTCATATGGCAGTGAATACTGGACAATATCTTCACAGATGAAGAAGAGATTTGAAGCAAGAGAAACAAAGGAAAGAGTACTTGAACTGTCATGTAATATCAGTCCTCCTATCTGGCATTGAATGTAAGACAATCTCTTCACTGATGAAGAAGAGACTTAAAGCAACAGAAACAAAGAAAAGATTACTGAACTGTTATGTAATATAAGTTCTCCTTTATGGCAATGAATGCTGTACAAT
>OZ010607.1:76547442-76569942 GCA_963932145.1 Acanthosepion lycidas | reverse complement strand
AGATTTAGTATTAATTACTTTTTGGTAGACCTCCGTACCCGTTCGATGGGAAAAAAAGCTTATTCTATTTTTAACAAATAGATAAATTTATGAGTTTTATTATGGAAATATTAAGTGTATATGCCTTATTTTGAAATAAAACTAATTTATTGAAAATAAACTTGTATTTATCAACTAAATTCCCCCAAAAGTAAAAAAAAAACAAACAAAAAATTCCATATTTTTTTAGGACATAAGCAGTCATGGCTTTTCACAGATTCTTTTTCTTTATTATGTGTGAATTGCCATGGATTCTTGGGAAAGATAGTGGAGTGGTTTCTCCATTGCTTTTTCCACAGTTTGCAATTCAGAGTTTCCTTTTCTTAGACTGGCTTCCAATCAAGACTAGAGAAGTCAGTCTACTTTGCTACTTAACCCAAAGCTGGTGAGAAGAAGAAACAGATTATTGCATTACCCAACTTTTCCACTTGCCGCTGATGTCCATTCTATTACACTGTACCTCCCCCATTAGTAAATCTCTAACCCAATTACAAATCCACATATTTGGATGCTGGCATTTTCCTATATTATTAAAATAAATAAAACTTACATTCATCTTGCTACAATTAGAATGAAGCTGATAGCAAATTATAATAAGTTGAAGATATTTTGTAGTGGTGAAAAGCGAAGGTCATTTTAGTTAACGTCATGAATATAGCAATGAAGATGAGGATAACAGTCCGAATAATGTAAATAATGTAAGTAATCATAATACCTCATCTCAGAGATATAGACAGCCATTATATCACTAGAAGCTAGTCACGGGATCTAACCAACGTCTTTATCCACTGGGCAATGTGTCCTTGTGAATATAACAATGAAGATGAGGATAATTCTTTTTGGTAGATCTCCGTGTCCATTCGATGGAAAGAAAAGCTTATTTATTTTTTTACTAAAAGGTAAATTTAGGAATTGTATTATAGGAATAGTAAGTGTATATGCTTTATTTTGAAATAATATATATATATATATATATATATATATATATATATATATATATATATATATATATATAGAGAGAGAGAGAGAGAGAGAGAGAGAGAGACAGACAGACAGACAGACAGACCGACAGACAGACAGACAGAGAGAGAGATAGAGAGATTTGGTTAAAAAACTAATATATATATTATTTCATATGGGCATTACTTAGTGGAAAGCGTACAATATCAGTGATAAATTTAACATATTCAGTTTTCTGGATCTGATTTTGTGACCCTGTGTTTCACGCTTTTGCGATCATCAGACAAAATGGTTTATTTTTTAAATTACCCACACATACATACAGGTGTACGCATTTTAGTTCACGCAAACGCAGCCATACAAACAATCTAAATCTAGGCTCAGATACACATACATGCATTCGGGCAAACATAAATATGCACTTGTAAATCTATTTAATTCTATGTATGCCCGAACGCGTGGATTCTTTATATGGGTGCGTTTGCGTGAACTAAAATGCGTACACCTGTCTGTATGTGTGTCTATGTGTACAGATTCAATTTTAAAAGAAGATAAGCCAGTTTGTCTGATGATCGCAAAAGCGTGAAACCCAGGATGACAAAGTCAAATTAATAGAAATGAATATATATATATATATATATATATATATATATATATATATATATATATATATATATATATATACCCGTTTCATTAAATAATATAGACAAGTGTTGTCTATTTATTTTATGTAAACTTTTTTCGTAACTTCTGATAAGTTTAATAACACTATCGTTGAAAGAAGAAAGAAATTCACAATAGTGTTCCATATTTTTTTTAAGCTTAGATTGTATTAAAAAAATATGGATCCCTATTGTGAATTTCTTTCTTCTTTCAAAGATAGTGTTATTAAACTTATCAGAAGTTACGAAAAACGTTTACATATTGTGTATATATATTGTATTGGGCATGCAAGTTTATGAATTTACATGTCCCTTGAGAAGCTGTGATTTTGACCAATCCAAATTCATAAATAATTATATTGGATATACAACAACATGTTTAACAAGAAGAATCATGTTACATCTCTCTGACCATAGTTCAATTTCGTCTCATTCAAATAGACACATAGACTTACCAAACTTATCCGTATTATACTCGTTGATAATACAAATCTAATAGCATCATCCATATGTAGAAAAAGGTCAAAAAGTGGAAACATAATTCATAGAAAGGAAAAAACCAACCCACAATAATATCAACTATGAACACAGTCAAAATGTGCTGACCGTGTTTGAAAAATAAAACATCCTCTGTGTGTGTGTGTGTGTGTGTGTGTGTAATGAAAATTATATTAATGTTATATTTATTTCTTTTTTTACTATTTATTTCGTAAAACCACTCCACAATCATATTTAGTTACTTTTCCTTAAACGGTGTCAACGATAACCCACTGACTCAGCCTTCTTTACTCCACAATAAGAAGTTTAACTTCCACATGAACATAACAATTTCGGCTTCGACAATAATGGACACTATAATATTTGTCTTGAAATAAACAATACTCTGATGATGACAATGTGCCATGTCGAAAGTACTCGGAATACAAAAAGCAGAATTGTTTTTCTCCTGATGATGGCCATGTTGGCCGAAACTAGTTGATGAATCTAAATGAAATAATAATAAAAACGAAAGAATATTAATATACAACCCAGTGTGCCTGAAGATTTTAATTTTTTTAATTTTTTAATATTTTTTATTGTTCAATATATATATATATATATATATATATATATATATATGATTAATATATATTTTGCAGCAATGTTTCTTTTAAACGTCTCTCGTTAAATATGACACATTGAATATTGTATAATGTTTTATTCTAGTTTTTCTAGCGTTCTTAAATTTTCCGTCTCTTGGGAGTAAGGGAATACAATAACTGTCCATATTGCCCGGTACCCTAAGTGCTTTCAGCCTCTTCCTTAGCCATTTTCAAAACGTTTTTGTTTTGATGTTATAGTTTCTTTTTATGTTTTGTCTGTTTGAGTTTTTTTTTTTTTTTTTTTGGGGGGGTGGGGTTTGAATACCAGTAGAAGCGTTTTTTTCCGAGCCTTCTCCCGTTGAGCACGGCTGGATTCGAGTGAGCCTCTTTCCATTAAAAAAAATGCTACCAGCACGCTGTTCCCATTGTTAAACAAAGTGAGATTGATAGTGGGAGAGAGATGTTTTATATACAAGGCCTCTCTAATAGCGACATGTTTTCGGTAATTTGATTTACATAGAATGTTAGTGTTTGCGACGAGAGTTTTTCTTTAGTTTTCTTTGTATATTGTTTGTTGATAGATGTTTTTTATTGCACATTGCACGTCATATTTAACGAAAGATATATATATATATATATATATATATATATATATATATATATATATATATATATAAAAGGATGTACTTACCAGTAATTTCGTTAGAAGGCGCAAAATTTCTTCTTTCAGAAAATGTTAACCTCTTGCTTGTGAAGGGTTAAATTCTGAATAAAACTCTTTACAAAAGAGAGAGCAAATAAAAAACTAATATGTCAAGCCCGTTCATAGTCACCCCTCTTGTCAGTATATATTTTCGTGTGGACGTCTGTGAGCTGGTTTCATTGTCTTTCTATCCGTCAGGCGAGCCAAATGACTAACTCATAATCTTTGGCCCCATCGAATCACAGACAAACAGTCAGTTTTATGAATGCATCGCCGGCTGCGTGATCGGAATTTAAGATGTTATCATTCATAAACCCTGAACAATTTCAGTCTGTTGTCGTACGACCTGGTCAGCGCAGTTTCGGTGACAGATGCATGGCTAGCCACGTGCAGATCAATTTACAAGCCTCTGCTGCCATTCACCATTAATGTCAGAAAAAGCGCGCGAAAAGAAAGAAAGAAAAAAAAAATTAAAGAAAACAAAAACAAAGAATGAAAAGCTTTCTGACCGATGATTTTGTCAGTCGTATTTCTATTGGCTAAAATTAAAATAAATGTTATTTTTGACCATTGAGAGAAATCACTAGTTTCGAAAGTTTTGAGATTAAATATTTCCCCTTGATTTTGTGCACGTCTTTGTTGTCTGAAATATATTCTTTCGATGGATACATTTAGTTTCGTTCTTCCAGAGATTTTCGGGCTATGATCGTTTTATTTGTTGTTTTTAGTACCATGATTCGGCCGATACAATCTTTGGTATGACTTCTTTGTTTTAAGTTCTTGTATCGAGGGTCTATATTACAGACAAATAATTGAGCTGAGGTAACAAAAATATGGTTCTACCGAAGGATGCTGAGAATAGCATGTACTGAACAAATGAACAGCGATATATATATATATATATATATATATATATATATATATATATATATATATATATATATGTGTGTGTGTGGGGAGTGGTGGATGGGTGTATGTGTGTGTTAAAGAGGAAATGCAGATCAAATATGGTTCGGATTCCAACAGGATGATAAAATAAAGAAAAAATCTGAAACGTATATCAATCTAACGCGTTTCGCTTTTGATAAAGCTTCTTCAGAGATTGAGAATATATATATATATATATATATATATATATATATATATATATATATAATTCAAATAATTATATTCAATTTAATTCAAATTATTATTTTGAAGTTTTCCGCTCTTATTTTGAAACATGAGGACTCTTATGTAGCGTTGGAATCATATTTTTAAATAAATAATTATATTTATACTCTACTTTTGTATTGAGCGCTAAAAATAATAACAAAAATACTAAAGAACTTTGGATTATTTACCTAACGAGTTCTTTCCTATTTTCTATATATTTTTGCACACACACACTCAAACCAGTAGCCACGGAAAAATGAGGAATAAAAAAAAGAAAAAAGAACCAAGAACATGAAACTAAGGCAAAAACAATCGTCCAGAGTTCAAGCTCAGTTTACAAAGAAAAAAAACCCCTCCAAAACGAGTAAAAGGCAACTACATAAAGTGCTCAATACGCGAAATGGAGCCAGCACTAAGATAAACCTATAGAACCAGGCAAACACTTCGGAATTTATTCTGTATAAAACAAGCCGATATATATATATATATATATATATATATATTTGAGAGAAATCAGATAAAAAACCGTACTGTCTTCCTGATTATACTTATTTCGTAGCTTCAATGCCTTGCTTGGGGTGAAATGATTAAAAAAGATTGCAATACACATTACTAACTGTAGATATAAGATAATATCTATCTATAAAAGGCAGGATGTGTGTGTGTGTGTGTGTGTGCGCGCGCGCGTGTGTGTGTGTGTGTAACGAATGCACGGTCTCAATTTTCGACAGATTTGCACCAAACTTTACATGCACATGCTCCAAGTTGCATTTCCCAACTCTCATCGATTGTGGCAATAATCGATATTTTCATGCTTCTACGGCAATTTTCATGTAGTTTGCGGCCATTTTCTACTGGCCAAAGTGAGAGCCTATAGCTGGCTACCACGAATAGGCAGGAAGATTCTATAGGCCAGCGTGAGAGCCAACAGCTGACTGACACGAATGTTAACTAGCATGCTAGCATGCAAAAAAATATCGATAGCTGCATTCGTCACAAGTGGGGAAAATTTAAATCTGCATGTCATTTTACTCCAATTAGCTCGTTCGCTTGCTTAAACTCAACGTTGATTCTGATTCCGCAGAACTGGGTTGGGTGTGAAAAAGTATTTGTTGTTAACATTCTTTTTTTCATTCGGTTTTTCCAGTTACGAGTCCTTTTTTAAAGCTGATCGTTTTGTGTTTAGTTCTTTTTTCGTAACAGATTTAATGTTTAGTATAGAGCTTAGAAAAAATACGCACTGTGAGATAGGCAAGAAGTAAGGCATGTAGCAACATCAGTACGGCAAAGGGCACTCCTTGAAAGGCAAGGAAGGGCAAAAAGACAGATGCATGGCTAGCCACGTGCAGATCAATTTACAAGCCTCTGCTGCCATTCACCATCAATGTCAGACACTCATAAAGCGATTGCTGTATGAATTGTACGATTTTTGAATCAAGAACGGGCAACGCCGGGCCATGCTGCTAGTTATAGATTAAATTAAATCTAAATGCAATTTCATTCGCTATCTACCGACTTCCTGATTACGCTTCTATTGTTTCTTCTCTATCGTAATGTTTTCTGATTTCTAATTATTCCACGCCCAGTAACCCCTTGCGTCTTAGTGGCTTTATTACCTTGCTTGTAGCGATTAAAAAATGTATGTAAATTACGTAAATAATTTTAACTGCCCAGCCCAGAAACTAAACAGAAAAAATTTTATATTAAACATTTTAAAGCAAATTACACAAGCACTTGAAACTTATTATTTACGGGAGCGATTTTTTAATATATCGTTTATAATCTTCTAAGCGCCCACAATTAAAATAAACAAAGAAACAGACTGAATGTTTTCCATACTTACTGAATTTTTTTTTTTAATTAAAAAAAATGAAAATTTTTATTTTATAAATACATAATTTTTTTGAAAATTTAGATGCAAGTTCAATTGCTATCTACTCACTTCCTGATTACTCTTCTATTGTTCTCGTTCCTTCTAATTTTTTTCTGTTTTCGAAATCTTCCACACCCATTAACCCTTTGTATCTTAGTGGCTTTATTACCTTGCTTGAGGCAAAGACGATTATAAAATATCATGCAAATTTTTAACTTTAGTTTCCAGTGTTGTTTTTTTTTTCTTATCTAAGAACAAGTTAACCTTCCTCGAAATGAAATATCAATAAAACTCACTTTTTCGTTGAGTTCATAAAAATGCTATGGAAATGACGTAAGACGATGTCAGTAACCTCATTTTTTTTCAGACGTTGACCCAAGAATGACAAAGTGGAAATCAGCAAGTAACCCCGCCTAGATTTTTTTTTTTTTTAAAGATCCACATCGGTGAAAACGTGGAGAAAGTCAATCAGGTTATTAGTAATTTTTCGGCGGAATTCAACAATGGAACCTGAGGAAAAAAATAGGGGGTTCAGTTTGCTATGTAAATCCATAGTAAATTGATCCCCCTTACGGAATCCAAAACAAAATACGCTTATTCGACATGCTTTCTTAAAGGGTTTACAGCCATATCACGGTTCCGGTACGATCACCGAAGTTGGGCAACATCAAGCCTGGTTAATACCCGGATGGCTGATCGCTTGGAAATACCTGTAAACTTGGATGTGCGGGTGGTGTAATGGATAGTGACTCGGAATTGTTAATTGGAGAGCCGAGTTCGAATTCCAGTTGTGTTCGTTATATTCACTTACGCGCAATGATACCCTTGGAAAAGGGCATGAATCAAGCTTTTCTACCCCCCCCCCAGACATAGGTTACTTAGGAAAACTTGCATCAGTAAATCATTGTTATCTAAAATACTATCTTACAATCTAAAAATCTGGCTTTGAATAACCTGCAAAGTGTTGACAAGCCTTAAAAAAAAAAACGAATCAATCAATGAATTACTGTTCAGCTACGCAGGCATTCTCTGCAATATAAATGGATGGAAACTACTGCGACCATAAAGTGAGGGATCAGCTTGTATATTGATTGTAATATAGAATTGATACCCCATTTTATACCCACATTATATTCTCTTGTCGGCATGTCTTTTGATTTATTTACATTCTCTGGAATATAAATGGATGGAAACTAATGCGACCATAAAGTGAGGGATCACCTTGTATATTGATTCTAATATAGAATTGATATCCCATTTTATACCCACATTATATTCTCTTGTCGGCATCTCTTTTAGATTTATTTACATTCTCTGGAATATAAATGGATAGAAACTACAGCGACCATAAAGTGAGGGATCACCTTGTATATTGATTGTAATATAGAATTGATACCCCAATTTATACCCACATTATATTCTCTTGTCGGCATCTCTTTTAGATTTATTTACATTCTCTGGAATATAAATGGATGAAAACTAATGCGACCATAAAGTGAGGGATCACCTTGTATATTGATTGTAATATAGAATTGATATCCCATTTTATACCCACATTATATTCTCTTGTCGGCATCTCTTTTAGATTTATTTACATTCTCTGGAATATAAATGGATAGAAACTACAGCGACCATAAAGTGAGGGATCACCTTGTATATTGATTGTAATATAGAATTGATACCCCAATTTATACCCACATTATATTGTCTTGTCGGCATCTCTTTTAGATTTATTTACATTCTCTGGAATATAAATGGATGAAAACTAATGCGACCATAAAGTGAGGGATCACCTTGTATATTGATTGTAATATAGAATTGATACCCCATTTTATATCCACATTATATTCTCTTGTCGGCATGTCTTAGATTTATTTACATTCTCTGGAATATAAATGGATCGAAACTACCATGACCACAAAGGACGTTGGGATATAAGGACTTCTAATATATATATATATATAAATAAATATATATATATATATATATATATATATATATATATATATATATATAAATAATGTGTGTGTGCGTGTATTGTTTCATTGGAAAAATATTCGTGAATATGAAAAGATTATGATAAAAATAAGCATACTTAATGTTTGGAATTTATTCAAACAGAAATGCCCAACAGAGAATTTGCTGCCTAAATACGCACACGCGGAGGCACACGCGCAGACACACACATATAAATAATTTCTTATATATATTTATATATATAGTAATATAGAAATGATCCCCACTTTATATCTATATTATAATTTTTTCTTTAATGAGAATTCTCGAATATTTACGCCTGTTGACGAATATATATATATATATATATATATATATATATATATATATATATATATATATATCTTACTTATTATAAAACGCAGATTGTGTGTGTGTCTGTACGTTTATATATTGGATCGGATTTCCTACATTTTTCAACCGATTTCAACAAAACTTCACAGCACTACGTAAAATTACCTTGCGGTGGTTCTGACAGCGCCAAAAATGGGAAAAACACAATTGATTTTGCACGAAATCAATTTGAAAACACGATAAAACACGATTCTGTCGTCAGAATGAAAGGGGGATAACTCATATCGAGTTGTCTTATTATAAAACCCAGGTTGTTTGTGTGTGTGTGTGTGTGTGTGTGTTCGTTTATATATGGGACCGGATTTCCTACATTTTTCAACCGATTTCAACAAAACTTCACTTTTTTTTTTGGCAGGTAGTGTTTCTTATTGTCTTGCACACTTTTTTCTTTATTTTTACATTCAGAATGCTTTAAAAATTCCATTTACAAGACAATTGTTTATAATAAAATTCTATTCAATCGGTAGACTCATAACGATTGAAAACAATGTTTTTGTTTGAGTTTGGGTTTGACCAATTCGTAAAAAAAAAAAAAAAAAAAAGAAACTAATTAAGACATGCGCGTCCGTCAACCTTAAACAATAATCTTTGTCAATTTTACTTTTCAGTCTTTATGATGGTCGATACTTGATCTATCTCTTACTGTTACATCCCCGGGTAACGCCGCGCTCTCCTGCTAGTATATATATATATATATATATATATATATATATATACTGTTTAATAAATATATAGACCGTTTACTTAAATATGAGTATCCACTAACAATAATGTTTTAAATGATAAATATACTAATTTGCACAATTAATATGCAACCTAATACTGCTAACCTTCAAATAATCAATTTAAGCCCACGCGAGAAATAGGCCAGAGAACGAATATGGCGACATTTTGCGCCCAAGACAGCCCTCACTAAAAGCAGTTTAGTTGATATATATCTTTGCTGGAGAGCTTTGAGGAATTGCTAGAATACGTACATGTCTTTGCATATGTCTGCCACTGCATTAGGTCAGTAGCCCATGCCATTAAACGTGTCTGATGAATACGAAAATCTATTCCCGCCAAAATCTCGGCGTCGGCGCCAAAAAGGCGCGTTATTGGTCATTATCTGTCCAATCGATGACGAGCGTCTGTGGTGATATTTCATCCGGTCACGTTTAGCGCGTTACCACGTGATAATAAAATGTTCAATGGTTGCTGGTGGTCTCTTGCCGGATATAACGCCCGGAAGGCCACTTAAATGGACAGTGGTCAGTAGCCAAGACCGGACAAATGCTCGGGGAATTCTCGTCGTAACAAGCGAAAGGATTTAAAGAATGAGTCAATTCACGTAAGGGTGTCTTTACACAAATGAAGGAGTTATAGTAGTTTGACTCATTTGTAAAAATTTCATCTAGTGTTGCGTAAATCTAGATACTTATTTCAAATCAACCACGCGAAAGATAAAATATATACAATAAATTATGCAAATCAATATATATATATATATATATATATATATATATATATATATATATATATAAAAGTTAACATTGAATTCCACACTCAGAGGCGACAAGCTGTTTCATGCACAGCGCAATGATGCTAGGCTGCATGACGCTTATGTCTAGCATGAAACAGCCTGTCCGATCTGATTGTTGACTTCAATGTTTACTTTCATATTTACATAGGACCTATCTCTGATATTTAGCACTTTATCCCATAAATATAGCACACCTTTAGACTATGTTACTATGCTGACAAAGATTATTGTTTAAGGTTGACGGACACACATGTCTTAATTAGTTTTATTTTATTTTTTATTTTTTTTACGAATTGGTCAAACCCAAACTCAAACAAAAACATTGTTTTCAATCGTTATGAGTCTACCGATTGAATAGAAGTTTATTATAAACAATTGTCTTGTAAAATGGAATTTTTAAAGCATTCTGAATGTAAAAATAAAGAAAAAAGTGTGCAAGACAATAAGAAACACTACCTGCCAAAAAAAAAAGTGAAGTTTTGTTGACATCGGTTGAAAAATGTAGGAAATCCGATCCCATATGTGAACGTACACACACACAAACAACCTGGGTTTTATAATAAGTACAACTCGATATGAGTTGTCTCCCTTTCATTATCGCGATGCCTCTTAATCGTGTTTTCAAATTGATTTCGTGCAAAAACAATTGTGTTTTTTTCAATTTTTGGCGCTGTCAGAACCACCGCAAGGTAATTTTACGTAGTCCTGTGAAGTTTTGTTGAAATAAGTTGAAAAATGTATGAAATCCGATCCAATATATAAACGTACAGAAACACACACACAATCTGCGTTTTATAATAAGTAAGATATATATATATATATATATATATATATATATGTATATATATATATATATATATATATATATATATATATATAGACAGAGAGAGAGAGAGATTATTTATCTCTTTCTCATTCATTTAAACCGTTATTTAACTCCTCTCTTTAAAACTTCTCTCTGTTAAATTTTAATCCCCACCACTCACCTTTAGGCATGTTCTTCTTTCTTCTATTACACCCCTCTTTAGAGCTTTCATACATTTCCCTCTCGCACTTGTTTCCCACTCTCATACATAGACTCTCACTAAAATTTTATTTTTTATACCCGGAGTTATATTTTCCGATTCCTTTTTGAATTTGTAAGTGTGATAAATTGGATCGTGATTACGATTCCAATGTAATAAATTATAACCGTGGTATATTAGTTTTTGACCCATATATATATATATATATATATATATATATATATATATTAGAATTCCTCATATCAGAAAGTCATCCTATCCGAACATCCTCATATCAGAAAGTCCTGAAATCCAAACGCTCTCCTATCCGAAAGTCCTCCCATCTGAACGTTCTCATATCCGAAAGTCTTCCTATACGAAATCATCCCATCTGAATGTCCCCATATCCGAATGTCCTCCTCACCGAAAGTCGCCAGATCTAAACGTTCTCCTATCCGAATATCGTCCTATCCGAACGTCCTCGTCTCAAAACGTCATTCAATATGAAAGTCATCCCATCTAAGCGTTCTCATATCCGAAATCCTTCTATCCGAACGTCATACTATCCGAATGTCCTGCCATCTGAGCATTCTTATATCCGAAAGTCCTCCTATCCGAACGTCATCCTATTAGAAAATTCTCCTATCCGAAGGTCATCCGATCCAAAAGTCCTCCCATCTGAACATTCTCATATCCGAAATTGATTCTATCCGAACGTCATCCTATCCAAAAGTCCTGCCATCTGAACGTTTTCATATCCGAAAGTCTTCCTATCCGAACGTCATCCTATCCAAAGGTCCTCCTATCCGAACGTCATCCTATCGGCAAGTCGTCAAATCCGAACGTCATCCTATCTGAAAGTCCTCCATCTGAACGTTCTCACATCCGAAAGTCCTCCTATCCGAACATGCTCATATCCGGATGTCCTCCTATCTGAAAGTCCTCCCATTTGAACGTCAACATATACAAAATTCCTTTCAGTGTTGTCATTTTGATGTTATAGGAATTTGGCACATTTTAATATTTTTCATTTCTTTGAAGATAATTGTTCGTAAATTGAAATCCCTTAACTCATAATGAAGAAGAAAATCCAACTGGAAGAAAAAAAGGAAAAGAAATTCTTTCAGGTGACGTCAGAAATTAGAGATTATTGAAAAACTGGATTTGAAAATTAACAAACTTGGATTGCATAATCTGAACGAAACACTAAAACTTGAGGTTGACGATGATCCACTGAATAATCTCAATTTAGACGACTTAAAAGATGATCCACTGAATAATCTCGCTTTAGATGACTTAAAAAAATCGATAAATGAAGAAGGATAATGAATTACAAAATAATTCAACGGTAGAATTGCTTCAAAAGTGTTGTGGATTCCAAGAGGAATTCGGTCTCCAAGGAATGACAAACGCAATAATTAAATATAATAAATAAAATGTATTTACACAATCATACAAAGAGTAATACTGTTAGTAAGTCCAGGAATGTGGTTAGTAGCAAATACAGATAGATATATACAGTCTCGAAGTAGGACTTCCTTAGAGTCTACGTGCTTGTAACTGACTTCTACAAGAGGTTACCTCACACTACCTCCCTTCGTATATCCTTTCACTCTCCGTATATTCTCTCTCTATCCGACTACCGACTACTGACTACCGACTACCCTCACTGACTGTAACTCTGGGTATTTAACGGCAGCAGTCCAAGTACACTTGGTAGAGTCCACTTATATGAAAAAGGGGTGGACCCCATAACAAAAAGGATTTGGATTGTCAAGAAATAAAGGAAGAATCAAATTCTTCTGATAATGGTGAAAATATGAACAATGATGAAGAATACTGAGACTCAGCAGAGAAAGCTATTGATGACGTCATCAAATTCATGGAGGAAAAAAATCTTTGTTCAGTAGTAAAGAATGTACAAGTACACGTCATTTTCAGAAATGATTTACTTTAAACAAAACTAGAACAGCGAAAAGTGAAATAAGAGTTGAAGATAAAAATGGAGATCAGATATGGGCAGGAATCTGACAAGATGTTAAAATAAAAAAAAGAACAAGTAGGAAACGTGTCTCAATCTAACATGCTTCACTTTTGTTAAAGCTTCGTCAGAGATCGAGATAGAAATGAAAAATCAAAGACACAAAGTTTTGGTATGTCAGGATTTTTGATTGATTGACTGATAATGCGTTGTCTTTATAAAAAGAGTATTTATTTTAAGAAAGGAAAAAAAACAAAAAAAGACGTCGTATGTTTATGCCTGGGCAAATTTCTATTAATGCATTTGCGCGAACTTTTTTTTTTTTTTTCTGTTAATAAGTACAGTATATATAAGAGCAGATAGGTTATCGATTTATGATTAATAATTTATAGGTTTTACTTATGACAATATCACCAAAACCTTTCAAATTAATACAGAATTATAATATTTAATTTCTCGAATTCTCATAAAATTAAAAAAATTCGGAAGTAACAGAAGTAAAAAATTGTTTTAATAAAAAATTACTAAAATAAATTTCATTTATTTGTGAATAAGTCCAGAAAGTTTCATTATAATCCAATAATTAGTTGGTTTTTGCAAGAATTTCCAAATCAATGTGTTTTACATTAAAAAAAAAAAAAGACGCTAAAATCTGCTTATTTATAATTCGCCCGTTGACACACACAAAAAGAACTGGTATTTGTAGGCTAGCAGTCGCCAAGTTTTATAAATATTATTTCTTGTTGCTTAACTGGTGAACTTTTATAAAGTTAAATATGGCATTTAAAATGTTTTAATTGTTTTTTTAATTAATTGTATTTTCTTTCTTTCTGTTTTTCCAAATTGCTAAATGAATCTGTGATTAGTATATTTTTACACAAATGTATACGTGAAAAAGTTGGAAAACTAATTTAAAAAATAGCGACATATAATCCTCAATATCGATTATTATCAGTTTGAACAGAAATAATTAAATACAATTAAAAATATTTGAAATACCACATCGAACTTTCTAAAAAAATATCACGAATATGTAAATTAAAGGGGGCGAGGGATAACCGATAAGTACCCAGGATTTTTAACCAAAATTTCGAATGTTCTAAAAACAATAAAATATAATTTAATAATAAATAAATAAAGATTACGTCCTGAAAATCGCAATAAAGATTTTAAATTGGTTTATTTATATTATTCAAATTTCTTTCATTTATGTGTCTATATCTCTGAGATGAGGTATCAAGATTATTTATATTATTTCGACTGTTATCATCTTCATTGCCATATTCACAAGATTTCGACAGTTGTATGTTCCGGCCTTCTTAAGGACACATAGCCTAGTGGAAAAAGATGTCGGTTAGATCCAGTGAATTATAAAGCCTTTCACTTATCTGTCTATATCTCTGAGATGAGGTATTATGATTACTTACATTATTCGGACTATTATCCTCATCTTCATTGCTATATTCACAAGGACACATGGCCCAGTAGATAGAGACGTTGGTTAGATCCAGTGACTAGCTTCTAGTGATATAATGACTGTCTATATCTTTGAGATGAGGTATTATGATTACTTACATTATTTACATTATTCGGACTGTTATCCTCATCTTCATTGTCATATTCCCAAGGACACATGGCCCAGTGGATAAAGACGTTGGTTAGATCCAGTGACTAGATTCTAGTGATATAATGGCTGTCTATATCTCTGAGATGAGGTATTATAATTACTTACTTTATTTACATTATTCGGACTATTATCCTCATCTTCATTGCTATATTCACAAGAACACATGGCCCAGTAGATAGAGACGTTGGTTAGATTCAGTGACTAGCTTCTAGTGATATAATGGCTGTCTATATCTTTGAGATGAGGTATTATGATTACTTGCATTATTTACACTATTCGGACTGTTATCCTCCTCCTCATTGCCATATTCACAACAGTTGTACGCTCCGGCCTTCTTCAGGTGATTGGAATTTCGAACAGAACCCTTTGATTGTTCTAGTTCCACGTGACCCGCCTCTTCGGGATGGCTCAGTTATTTCCCTTTAATTCAACTCTCCAAGTTTTTTGACTCACCACTGCTGTAGCCTAGTACTGAACTCACAACTCTTTGGATCAAGTCACTTGATCGAACCAACGTCTTTTCCCACTGAGTCATGTGTCCTTGAGGAACAATCTAGTCAGGCAAAATGAATTAAACTGATAAATGAAAGCAGTATTATTTTGGGGGCTTTATAATTCACTGAACCTAACCAACGTTTTTATCCACTGAGCCATGTGTGCTGAAGAAGGCTGTAGCTTACAACGTCCGAAACTGTGAATAGGGCAATGAGGATGAGGTGACATCTGAATAATGCAAGTAATCATAATACCTCATCTCAGAGATATAGACAGATAAATGAAATCAGTTTTGTTTTGGAGGCTTTTAATTCACTGGATGAAACGAACGAGTTTATCCACTGGGCGGCCATGTGTCCTGAAGAAGACCGGAGTGTACAACCGCCGAAACCTTGTGAATATGGCAATAAAGATGAGGATAACAGTCAGAATAATGTAAATAATGCAAGTAATCATAATACCTCATCTCAGAGATATAGACAGATAAATGAAATCAGTATTGTTTTGGAGGCTTTTAATTCACTGGATGAAACGAACGAGTTTATCCACTGCGCGGCCATGTGTCCTGAAGAAGACCGGAGTGTACAACCGCCGAAACCTTGTGAATATGGCAATAAAGATGAGGATAACAGTCAGAATAATGTAAATAATGCAAGTAATCATAATACCTCATCTCAGAGATATAGACAGATAAATGAAATCAGTTTTGTTTTGGAGGCTTTTAATTCACTGGATGAAACGAACGAGTTTATCCACTGGGCGGCCATGTGTCCTGAAGAAGACCGGAGTGTACAACCGCCGAAACCTTGTGAATATGGCAATAAAGATGAGGATAGCAGTCAGAATAATGTAAATAATGTAAGTAATCATAATACCTCATCTCAGAGATATAGACTGTCATTATATCACTAGAAACTAGTCACTGGATCTAACCAACGTCTTTATCCTCTGGGTCATGTGACCTGAAGAAGGCCGGGGCATACAGCGGCCGAAACGATGTGAATATGACAGTAAAAATGAGGATAAAAGTCCGAATAATGTAAATAATGTAAGTATTCATAATACCTCATCTCAGAGATACAGGCAGACAAATATTTTAACGATAAAACTTTGTTATCTTGTGTGTGTCATTTTTTAATCAAGGTATGCTCTTTTTTAGCGAATTAGTGAAAATACTTATAGCGGCCAGTATAGTCATCGTTCTCGTCTCGAAAGTCGTGTAATGTCCTTTTTGTGAAACAAAGAAGTTGAAAGCGAGAAAAGTATTAATAAATCTGAAAATGTGAAACTGAAAAAAAATGCGGTTAGCGACAACAAATGTCTGCGAGGAATCAACGGGAAAAAATGAATTAAAGACAAAATTGTCCTTTATCACCGGACACTGCCCTCCCCGCGGCCTCGACGACATTCCAGTTGTCTTTTTATCTTGATGTCCGATCAAGAGCTGAAATGCCCTCTCTAAGTGTGACCCTCATGTATAGACTGGTCTATTACGCCCGAAGGAACGAGGAACAACGAGACAACTCTGGAGATGCTCGTGTTTGAAAGAGCAAAATGCCACCACCATCTTCTTACAAATAAAACATTAATCATTTTGACATGTTAATGTTTCAAAATGTACTTGTTTCAGGTACAATGCTCACGAGGAAAAAGCTGCTGCCACTTTTTTCTTTATTTTTTTTTTTTATTAGTTGTTGGTGGGTGGTTGGGATATTTTTATTCCGGTTTTGTCTTATGTGACTTTCTGATTTCAATAATTTGCCGCAAAATTTCATATCACTATGAATGAACGAAGATAGCAAATCGTATCTCCCGTAAACCTTTTATTGATAAATTTGAAATCTATCTATCTATCTATCTATCTATCTATCTATCTATCTATCTCGATCTTTGCAATATCTATCTATCTATCTATCTATCTATCTATCTCAGCCACTTCATTTTTGTTTCTATCTCAGTCTATTCATATCTATCTATCTCTATCTATTTCTTTCCCTTATCTATCTCTATCTCAGCCTGTTCATTTTCTCTCTCTCTCTCTGTCTCTCTCTCTGTCTGTCTCTCTCTCTATATATATATATATATATATATATATATATATAAAGCATCTTTTGTCTTTCTCAAACAATGAGGAAATTGTCTGGAGTTCATTTCGGAAAAAAATATTGTCTAGTATTTCGACTTTGTTAAATTATCATCAGGATAGGTAGAGAAAATTGGTGTGTCTTTTGTCGCAGGCGCTTTGTAACGAGTTTTTTTTTTAATATACCACAACGACAAACTCATGGAGACTCACTTGTCACATATCGGACCATAGAACTATCAGATAATACATTATTAATCAGCATGTCGATCAGAGCAACATTAGACAGCCACATGCAAACAATACAAAAATACTAGCAAAATCAAATAGTAAAATAAACTGATGGCACTTGAAGCGATACTAATACAACAAAAATAACGATCCATAATAATTGAAATTATAATAGTGTTTAACATGTTTACTGTCATTTCTCGGGAAAACATTCTAAATACTCGCAGCCTATTTAAGTGAATATATACCTCGAGAACAAATGAAAGAGAATGGCTTGAATTTTTTTTGTTTTTCAAAATTTATAATTAGTCAGTCGTATTTAAAATTTTATTGAAATTTTCATATTCTCTTTTTTTGCAGACATTTTATAAATTTATGAATAGAAAACTGTTGCCATAGTTAATTGTTTTTAATAAGCTAAATAATAAATATTGTCTTCTTGGTTCACATATTCTTATGAATTTATAAATAAGACTTAGTCTTTTGAAGTAAACAATTTAATAAATAAATAATGTTCAACATTTTTGCTGTCACTTCTCGAGAAGAACAATGTATAAATCAGTATTTTTTTTGTTTTTATGAGAATAATTTAAAATAATTTAAAACAATAACAAATGACTAGAGAGAAAATCTGTTATTTTGACGCATTTGTAAGAAAATATTGATGAATTACGAAGATCTGTTTTTTAATTTGTGCCTGACAATTGTTATGCGCATAAAACATAGTTGTTTTGCAAGTGAACGGAGAAGATAAAATGCATATTTATTCTTATTATTTATATATATATATATATATATATATATATATATATATATATATATATATATATATATATATATATATATATATATACTAAGAATAAATATGCATTTTTTCTTAGTATATATATATATATTATGTAATGGACAAAGACTGACAATTATTTAAGACATTTTTTTATGTTTATACGTTCTTTTTTTATAGATACAAATATTTAAGTAAATGCTCTGTTTATAATAAACAGTATTAACAACATTTACCGGCCTGAATGCCCGAGAAATTTTCATAGAAAATATGCGTCCTTCAACAGGAATCGAACCTGTTGTCTATACGGAACCGTCATATGGCCAGACGTCCCTTAACCTTTTGAGCCACTGTGTCAGTATATATATTTCAGTCTTTTCATATCTATCTCAATCTGTTCACATTTATGTTCTTGTAACTGTATATCTCACATTGTTAGTATATCTATCTATATATTTATCTCTCATTCTTTCTCTGTATATATATATATATATATATATATATATATATATATATATATATATATATATATATGTGTGTGTGTGTGTGTGTGTGTGTGTGGGTGTGCCATTTTGTTCCTGCATCTATCTCTCTATCTATATATCTATATCCGTATATTTACATCTATATCTATCTATCTATCTATCTATCTATCTATATATATATATATATATTATCTTGTTAGTATATATATATATATCCCTCTCTCTCTCTCTCTCTATATATATATATATATATATATATATAAATATAAAGGTGAACATAGAAGTCAACACTTAGAGGCGACAGTCTGTTTCATGCTATATGCAATCGTCAGGCCTGACGATTGCATATAGCATGAAACAGACTGTCGCCTCTAAGTGTTGACTTCTATGTTCACCTTTATATTTACACACGCTCTATCTCTGATATTGAGCACTTTATTTCATAAATATAGCACACCTTAAGACTATATTTCTTTATATATATATATATATATATATATATATATATATATATATATATGCATATATGCATAGATAGATAGATATCACTTTGTTCTATCTATCTATCTATCTATCTATCTATCTGTCTGTCTGTCTAAGTCTTCTCAAATCTGTTTATCTCTTCAATGGTAGCTTAGCAGATATTGCGGTACCCAATGAGGATCGACTGCATTATTCTAGAAGACAGGCTGGTTAATAAAACCTGACTTCTTTCTATTCAAGCACGTGCGATACGATGTGTCGGGGAATTGAGCTGTGATCCGGGCTATTTCAGGATTGACATTGATGTATTGAATGAACCTGAAAGTTGTACGTATTGCTCTGTTGGGGAGAGATGTGTTCTACTGATATACTGTCGGGGGCTTTAATGTTTGCAAAACCTGTTTAAAGGGAAGCGTTAATGGGTTATCGACTATTCTTTATTTTCTTGTTAAAAGCCGTTTACTGATCTGTCAAATTAAACGATGTGGTTTCGCATCCAGATGTGGACACAAAATCGAGAATGTGGCTATTAATATGTAGACAATGCTTTGGTTAGAGCCATTGTTCATTGACATATATCGATTGTATATTTGGCATTTTTCCAAATATATATGATTAGATTGTTTAAAATTTGCTGCAATTGGATGTGAACAGTGTCTGCAATATTGTAAGTAGATTGTTTGGAAATGTAGCCATTTAACTAACATTGACAATACAATGTTCATTTCTATGCACTCCTATCACACACACACACACACACACTATATATATATATATATATATATATATATATATATATATATATATATATATATATATATATATATATATATATATATATCGTGTATGCTTAAGTATTTCCCATACTTAACTTCTTGTTTTCATTCTCGTGCGGACATGTGTGACGTCGTGGGCCGGGGTGCGATTTTTGGCTCCAGCGTCTCGTATGCACGAATTTGTCCTTGCTTAGAAATCTTCCAGGCAAACAAAAACAGTCTATCATTATTGCCATGTCCGTGTATTGTTTAATATATTGTAATGTTATTGTCATTTTTGATGATGGCTTATGTAAGCCAAAAGCTTAGATTGGATTAAAACATGTAACAATACGGCGATTTTCTTTCGTATTTCAATGATAATTATTATTATAATTATTATTATTATAATTATTATTATTATTATTATATATATATATATATATATATATATATATATATATATATATATATATATATATATATATTGTTTATTTATTTATTTGGGTTAATTTATTCTGCTTGTATTTATTTTTATTTCTAATTCTTATCTTATATATGTATTTATTTTATTTTATATTTTTATATTTTAATCGGTGTTTTTATTAACGCAGTAAATTTTTCTTATATCGCTTATTTAATAGTTTTGTTTTGGTTTCAGAAGATAATTAATGATATTTATTTAATTTTGGGGTTGAATTTTCTAGTTTTATTCTATTATTTTGGCTGAAACAGTTTTTAATTTGTTTATTACTTCATGTATTTATTTGTATTGATTATCTTTATTTGTTTTTTTTTTTCTAACGGTTAGTTTATCGAGATCGGTTTGTTTGCTTATTTGGATGAATTTAGGTCAATTTATTTTACTTGTTATTATTTTTTTGTTATACTGTATATTTTCTCCTTTCTGTTTTCGGTTTTTAAGTAACGTAGTATTTTTTCTTTTATCGTTATATAACAGTTATAGCTATTTTTTTCGTCCGATGTTTAGTTTGATTTTTATAGTCTAGCTAATATTTTGGTCATAATGGTTTGCTAATTTGTTTATTATTTAATTTATTTATTTGGGTTCATTGATTGTGTTTCTTATTTTTTATTCTATTTCGTTTATTCTAACGGGTGTGATTTTGTAATTTGTTTAGGTTAATTTATTTTGCTTATTTTATTGTCATTTTGTTTATTTTTTTATTTATCTATTTTATTTTGTTTTTTCTGTTTTCGATTTTTAAGTAACGCAGTAAAAATTTGTTTTCATGTCTGTATTTTGAGATGAACTCGGATCTTTTATTTAATAATTTATTTTGGTCTGGGAAGGTATTTTTTCCTCCAAGCAAAGTTTGCAAGTTTTTGATTGGTTATTGTAGGCTGATGATCTTTTCCTTATTTTCCAAGATATTTTTAGTGTGATGTGCGTTTTGTTTTTAATTCCCAGATATACTTAGAAAGCATTGTACTGTTCGCATATTTACTATTTATGAAAGCTGTTTTGTGTGCATAATTTCTTTGTTTCCAGGGTTCTTCATTTACTCCTATATATACTTTTCTTCATTATCTGGTGATTTTATTGTGGCTTGGTATATTACATTGTTTTGTAAACAATTACCGTTTAAGGGACATTCGTTCTTTATTCTGCAGGTGCACGTGGGTTTAACTTTGTTGGTAAACCACACGAACAAATTAAATTTACTACGTCTTTCAATAATGTTATTAAGCTTATCAAAAATATGAAAGGAATTTGAAATAAATCGACAAAACTTGTCTATATTATTTAATGAAACATGCATTTCTGGAGGAAAGATGTATGACAAAGTGAAAGTTTTCGTGTGAGTCGTTTCGTCCTTCAGGATTTCCTCGAAATTCAGGTTTCTTTTCATTGATGCGACTACGCATGCGTACGACCGAAACACGTTGGGAATTTTATATTTAGAAAAAGATTTTTTTAATATTTTAATAATATTTTTTGAACGTAATTTCATTTAGATTATTTCTGTTTTTGTTTCAATTACCTTTGTTGTTAAATATCCCACCTAAGGAAACAGATAAACGACGTCCAGCAAACCAACCGCCAAAATAGACTACCCACAATGCACCTCTGACCCGTATATATAAATAATCGAGAAAAAAAACAACACTCATGGCCCGACGATTGCGTCTCGCATGAAACAGCCTGTCGCCTCTGAGTGTTGACCTCAATGTTCACTTTTAT
>OZ010607.1:76537442-76542442 GCA_963932145.1 Acanthosepion lycidas | reverse complement strand
GCCGTTGAAAATAAAGTGGCAGCATATCGCCACTTTTCTCGGTGGAGTAATAGATAGCGGCTCGGATTGAGGAATCGGAGAGCCGAGTTCGAATTCCAGTCGAATCCATTACATTAACTGACCGGCTGACACGTCTCTTTAAATAACGATTCTTCTACCAACTTTATTCTTACACTGGGAAATATATGAATTCATTTCTTCTCCGCTTAGCTATGGGTAAAATAACAGGAGAGACTGAATCTTATAACCTTGGGTGGCAACCAGAGTCGGAGAAGGAACCTCTGAATTCAAACAACTTGCTGCCTTGTAGGTCCATCCTTTTGCGGGAAAGTTTAGAAGAAGGTGACTTCAAAAACAAATCCACCTCTGAGAGGAGTGACGGATTAACGTCAACATCCCCGGATAAAATAGCAGGAGACGCTGAATCCTATAGCCTTGGGTAGCAACCAGACTCGCAGACGGAAACTCTTCAAACCATTTGATGCCTTGTAGGTCCATCCTTTTGCGGGAAAGTTTAGAAGAAGGGGACTTCAAAAACAAATCCACCTCTGAGAGGAGTGATGGATTAACGTCAACATCCCCGGATAAAATAGGAGGTGAGACTGAATCCTATAGCCTTGGGTGGCAACCAGACTCGGAGACGGAAACTCTTCAAACCATTTGCTGCCTTGTAGGTCCATCCTTTTGCGGGAAAGTTTAGAAGAAGGGGACTTCAAAAACAAATCCACCTCTGAGAGGAGTGACGGATTAACGTCAACATCCCCGGATAAAATAGCAGGAGAGACTGTATCCTATAGCCTTGGGTAGGAACCAGACTCGCAGACGGAAACTCTTCAAACCATTTGATGCCTTGTAGGTCCATCCTTTTGCGGGAAAGTTTAGAAGAAGGGGACTTCAAAAACAAATCCACCTCTGAGAGGAGTGATGGATTAACGTCAACATCCCCGGATAAAATAGGAGGTGAGACTGAATCCTATAGCCTTGGGTGGCAACCAGACTCGCAGACGGAAACTCTTCAAACCATTTGCTGCCTTGTAGGTCCATCCTTTTGCGGGAAAGTTTAGAAGAAGAGGACTTCAAAAACAAATCCACCTCTGAGAGGAGTGATGGATTAACGTCAACATCCCCGGATAAAATAGCAGGAGAGACTGAATCCTATAGCCTTGGGTGGCAACCAGACTCGGGGAAGGAAACTCTTCAAACCATGTTCTGCCTTTTACATCCTCCCTCTTTAACTTAGAAAAAGGTGACTTAAAAAACAAAGCCACCTATCATGTCGACTCGAAGAAAGGAACCCCCTCAAACTTCGAGCCGCGACAAAAAATAAGGGTCTCCTCGGTTTGGTACGATCGTAGAGCTCTCTGATTTCAGACCATTCGCCCATGAGTGTATTACCTACGGCAATTTAGACGACGACGATCTTCTAGAAGCGATGCTAAAGCGGAAGAAAAGTGACTGAAGCCGTGATGACATGTCTGGACCAATGAAACTGTACATTCTTTGCACTCTATCAAGGATTCTTTAAATATATAGCAGATGCACCAGTCGATATGTGGCAGCAATATTCACAACAGAGACGAATGGTGAACTCATAAATATTTCCCCCTGTAAATTTCCCCATCTATTATCTAGCCTGGAGGAAACTATATATCTTTGATTTTTTTCTCATCATGCATTATAGAATCCATCTCGCTGCGACTGACATACGATAACTGCAATGTCCTCATCAAGTTAAAAACGAAGTCAGTTGCATAGTGATTTTCTGCGGAACTACTTTTCCTATGGTTTTTTGAATGCCGTCCTAAGTTCCATAGGTGATAGATCCAGTGGGGGGTGAATTGGTTGATATGAGAGAGGTGCACGTCACCGTGTCTTGTATATTATGCTAAAATCGAGGAGTCCATTATTTTCTGTCGCGACTCGAATTTGGCAGTGGGGCAGTTCCTTTCGCCGGGACGACATTCGAAGGGAATTTATTTTTTAAGTTTACCTTCTTTTAACCTGTCGAAATGGCTAGATGTAACCGTAAGTTATATGCTAACAGTTTCTTCTCTCGCATTTTCTCGCTTATGGAACTCCCTTCCGGCTCCATGCTATCCACTCAACTTTAATCTTCAAAAATTAAAATGCAATGTCAATCGCTATCTGTTGTCTTAACTAGTCTTCTATTATTTTCGCTTCCTCATGTTTCTTTTTTTTTTTGTTATTCCACACTCAGTAACCCCTAGTGTCTTAGTGGCTTTATTGCCTTGGATTAGTTTATATTGTAAAAAAATGTTTAAAATAGTCTTTTCGTCACAATTAATAGCTAAAGCAGAAAGTAAACTGCTGGAACTTCTATAGAAGATAATGAAGGAAAGTCAGAAGAAAGGACTAACTATCAATTATAAGAAAGCAATGGTATCGTTGTTAGTAACAGGCAAGGTGGAGTAATGGATGGTGACTCGGATTGGGAAATGGAGAGCCGAGTTCGAATTCTAGTCGAATCCATTCCATTCACTTACTTGTTAATACTCATGGTAAATGGATGAATACTCTTCTTCTCTCCCAACTATGGACAACCGGTCTAGGAGAAGGAAACTCTGTATTCAAAACCGGCCCAAAGAGGGTTAGCTTCCGTCAGGCTATCTTTCATCACAAGAAACATCATTTCTACTTCGACAAAATCGCATGTGACCCCCCACTACGACTCAGATGGATCAAGGAATACACATTCGCAAAGAGGAACTGCTCAAGACAGGAGCTACAAATTTGAGATATTGAAATCAAGCAAGAAAATTTAAATATCAGGAAAGCGATTTAACAGCGAACAGTGAATATACTACTGGAAAAAGTGCCTTCCAAAAGCTAAGCCAAGTAAGAAGAAACTGGAAATTTTCGTTAGAAAAAAGAAATGTTGAAATATTTCGTAATGTCGGTCCTAATATATTGCAATGAATATATAATGCCCTTGTCTCATCCTGGATGTGACGATAAAGTACATCCGGTTATCAAGTCATCTGATCGGGAGACTGGAAGTATTGAGGACAGTGAACCCACCTTTTAATTGATGTTGTTCCCAGACCCATGACCCGGGTGGTAGCACCTGTTAGGGTTTCAGCTATAGTCAAACAGTGAACCACAAACAAAACTATGAAAGTATAAAAATACATTTGTGTAGTAAAAATACCACCAATATATTTTTTATGAAAACATTTCCATACATTCGAGTTCAAACTATATTTTAGGAATAAATAACCCATAGAGGTGTTGATATGTCGCTAAACAAATGCAACGAATCAATCCACCCTGGCTGTAAATTTTCAGGAGCGTGGAACCACATTTTAATTACGTTTGTTCCCAGGTCCGCTCTGACCCGGGAGGATATCACCTGTTATGGTCTTAGCCATGGACAAATAGTCAACATCTTCATACAAAACACTATGAGAGTATAGAAATATATTTGTATAGTAAAATTACCAGCAATCTTTATATAGTCAAAATTGCCAACAGTACAAATTATGTGTAATTTAAGCCATAAAATTTTGTTCAAAATATTTAGATTTCGGCATTAAATAACCCATAGAGGTTGACATGCCGCTAAACAAAATCAACCAACCAACAATACAGATTTAAACCAAAATGGCCATACATACATTTTATCTTTAGTTGAAGGCATACAATAGCTTTCAAAATATATTTAGTTGAAGCCATAAAATTTTATTCAAAATAATTAGATTTCGGCATTAAATAACCCCTAGAGATGTTGATATGCCGCTAAACAAAATCAACCAAGCAATAATACACACTTAAATCAAAATGACCAAAAATACATTTTATCTCTAGTTGAAGGCATACAATTGTTTTCAAAATATATTTAGTTGAAGCCATAAAATTGTGTTCCAAATATTTAGATTTCAGCATTAAATAACCCATAGAAATGTTTATATGTCGCAAAAAAAAATTCGCGAAGGATTATTTATAATTTAGAAAAGCCGATCATAAAAATTGATCAACACTAAATATCTGTTATTTGTAATAATAATTGTCTTAAACACACACACACAACTTTTATTTTTACCATATATATAAATGTGAAAACGTTATATAACTTTTTATATATCAAGATCAGTTTTAGGGGAAAGAAGTGGAAAAAGGTTTTGTGCGACGCGATTCGCCCTTTAGGACTTTATTGGACTGAATTGATATTCCTGTTGATTCGACTGCGGTATCCGGGATATGGCGTGTTTAAGTCAAGACTCGGAGTGGCGACAGTCTGTTTCGGGTTTAAACGGAATCTTCAAGCCTTGATTTTTGCGTTGGAGCATGAAACAGACTGTCGCCACTTGATATTAACCACAATGTTTCCTTTCTCTCTCTCTCTTTCTTTCTCTCTCTCTCTCTCTCTCTATATATATATATATATATATATATATATATATATATATATATATATATATATATATGCTCTGTAAATATTTACATTCAGCACTATTTTGTAAAAATAAAAATATCTATGAGAACACCGGATTATATATCTTACTGTTCTTTCTTTTTATTAATATATATATATATATATATATATATATATATATATATATATATATATACTTAAAGGATTTTATTACAATAATTTGTTTTTGTAATTCACCCCTGAGGATGATCTCGGAGGAGATTGAAAGTACTTGGGTAGGAAAAAACTAGGCCCGCCTTCACTGATGAATTTCATCTCAATATCAAGTAACTGATTAGAGAAATAAAAAGGATTGTTATAAAAATAAATAGACATATATCTATATTATTCAATGAAACATGTTTGAAAATATATATATATATATATATATATATATATATATATATATATATTACAGAGCTGTTGTACTTGCCATCCCTTTGTATGGCTCAGAGTCGTGGACTCTATACAGGTACCAGATACGCCAGCTGGATGTTTTCCATAAAAGCTGTCTGATTGCAATCTGTGGAGTTAACCTTCAAGATAGGACATCTAACGTAGACCTGTT
>OZ010607.1:76527442-76534942 GCA_963932145.1 Acanthosepion lycidas | reverse complement strand
GTGACTTTTTTCTGGTTTCAAAACAATCAAGGCGAGAATGCCACTAAGACGCCAGGGAGTTATAAGGAAAGAACGGGAATGCGGAGATTGAAAATGAGGAAGGTTGAGGGAAAGGCAAAAAAAATCTAACAGGCTGCAAGAAGAAAGAAGATGGCAATTGACGTTGCATTTAAATTTGGAAGATTGTAATTATCAGGGAAGCAAGAATTTGGAAGGGATTTCCACTGACAGGACATGCGAGAAAATGCAATTTTAGAGTAGAAATGGTAGTTGCATTTAGCTCGTTCAACAGTTAAACGGTGTGATCTAATTGCCAATCTAGTAGTACACGTAAATTCATGTAATGAAGGTACCAGGGAAAAATGCTTGTGACTGGAGACGAGATGCCGGGTCGGGACCGATTTTATTGCAGACCCTGAGCTGGATTTTGTCAAGAATCTCAAGACGCACATTAGGAGAACCATGCTAGATACGGTAACAGTATTCAACATACGGACGGTAGTCGATTTAAGTTGTTTTTTTGTTTTTTTTTTATCATTATTTTGCTTCTCTTTTTTTTTTTTCATTTTTTTTTTTAGCATTCAGGGTCAGAATTTCTTCGACCTTTTTTTCTTCTTTACGTGGCGCAGAAATCGATCTGGCAAATCATTGTGACAGGTTCTGAAAATGCTGTTTCATTTATTGATTATTATAATAAGTAATTTAAAATTCTTGCTTTCTTTTTCAGTTTTCCTTTCTTTCTTTCTTTCGTTTTTTTTTTTTTTCTTTTTTTTTTTAATTCTAGCTCCAATTCTCAAGTGCGTCCGCATGAGTGAAACTCATAAAACTAAATTTGTAATATCTTAAATATGAGTTCGAACTACACTAACATTATCACATTTGCTGTTTTTAAATTGACCAAACTACGTATTTGGTCAATTTATCTATTTAACTACCGAGCGTATCTCCAAAATTGTGACCTTTTGCCATATTAGAGATTACTAAATTGTTCTCTCAGGCAATTAGCCATTGTAGACTGTTCGCTCCTACGTTAAACTTCGTTGTGGATTGTTGCGTGCATATCTAAATATATAGATCGGTGCGTGTTGAAACTTAATCTTCTTTTATAGGCCATGTCAGGATGTGGACGATCATGGCCCTCCACAACTTTCTATTCCTTAGTTCTTAGTAACTTTTGTCTTTTACCATTCCTCATACACCCAATTCATCAATCGATTTACACAATCTTCTCAGGTCGGAGGCCCGCTGTCTTCCCCTGTTTTTCTTTTAACTTCGATATGCCCTGTTGGTTTCAAATTCTCCAAGCCCTCCTCCCTCATTATGTGTCCCAGTAATTTCTACTCTCTCTTTCTGATTCTAAGTATGATTGCGTTCTTTTTCTTTTCTTTTTTTACTCGAAATTTTCTCATTGTTTCGTTCATGGTATTCTCAGCATCCTTCTGTAGAACCATTTTTTATTGTCTCTTCTTCATCTTTGATGTCCTTAAAAGGAAAGCTCTTTGTAGCTCTTAATATATTTTGTCTTTTTGTTATCTCTCCTAACCCTTGTTGCGCCATCCATTTACTCAAGCTCATTCTTCTTCTTTGTGCCGTGTCCCTTCAGGACGTAGGCATTCATGGCTCTCCACAATTTCCTGTCCTTTGTACCTCTTAATAAATTTTGTCTTTTTGTTATCTCTCCTAAATCTTGTTCCGCCATCCATTTACTCAAGCTCATTCTTCTTCTTCTATGTGCCGTGTCCCTTCAGGACGTAGGCAATCATGGCTCTCCACAATTTCCTGTCCTTTGTAGTACTTAATATATTTTGTCTTTTTGTTATTTCTCCTAAACCCTGTTCCGCCGTCCATTTATTTTCATTCTTCTTCTTCTATCTACCGTGTCCGTTCACATCTTATGCGTTCATAGCTCTCCACAATTTCCTGTCTTTTTTACCGCTTAAAAAATTGCGTCTTCTTGTCTCCTCCTAAACTTTGTTTCGCTCACTAAATTTGAACTGCCGTGGGTGATATACCCATAAATGAATGGTCCGAAATTAGGGAGGTGTTCACCGCCGTGTTGTATTCCAGTGTTGTCTCGGTTTCAGGGCTCCCTTTCCGTGCCTTTCCGTGCCTTCCCGTGCCTTTCCGTGCCTTTTTAAACACGTACACGTCCTCCCCGACAAAGATCTCCGAGTTCTTGTTTCCGAATTATGCAATGTGAGAAACCTTTTCTGTCGTCGTCTAGTGGTTTTGAACAGAATGGCTTCTTGTTGAAATCGCTGAAGAACGAAGTTGTTCGTTTCGTACGCAATTTAAAAACTTTTAACACTCGCAGGTAGGAGAAATATTGGAGTGTCCATTTTGTCTTTGCATTTAGAGTCGACACCTCGGAACCATTCTGTAAATTTAACCACACATACTTACTGGTTGAAGCTTATGGATTCACTTTTAGAGGCACTCACATAGAATCCAGTCACGATAGAAGCGTTTACTAAATGATGTAGGAGTACTGTGTCATCGGTAATGATGTCTACACTGATACTTAGATCATCTGTATAGTCAAAAGATTTTTTCAGTAGATTTTGTTGATTTACCTGAGAGAATTTGTATTGAGACTAAAATAATTTTCTATAATTTCATAGTTTTCAAAGAATTTACGGACAAAAATTTCAATAAGTCTGTTTTGCTTTAAATAAAGAAATTTCCTTTGGAGAGAAAAACAGCAGTATCTGTAAATATCTTTTGTACGTTTTTTTTTTTTTTTTTTTCATCTCATTCTTCAAATGAACTGATTACGTTTGTGTTATTTTTTCCCAAGTACTCAGATTTCTTGTACGACCCAAGGAAGACCTATTCTGTTGTACTTCATATACAGTGATCCCTCGCTAATTCATGGTTCTACGATGGCGGATTCACGACTTTGCGAATTTTTAAAATATATATATGAAAATATATCTACGAGTTTCTGGAAAATTCTAGAAAAATCGCGATATATGAACACCTAAAATTTTTCATTAAACCCATTAAAATATTAATAATAAATATTATTTCCTGGTCTAGGAACAACAAAACAAGCGTAAAATAGCAATAGAAAGGTCACCGCCGTCTGAAGAGACGTAAAATACAATTATCGGCTGCACAGTAGAAGTCATCATTAGCTTCATCATCATCATTTCTACTGCGCAGCAAATTCATCACCATCATCATTCAAATTCTACTTCAACTTCTTTCGTGTTGAATACAGTAACAATCTTTATTTTTTTAAAATCTAAAGTGTTATTTCTTAACAGTTGTCCTTGTTATTAATAGAGTACTGTAATGGGTGGGTTGTTAACAGTACAGGGAAGGTTTTAAAAGTCCAAATACACGTTAAATAAATACTGTAAATATGGCGTCCCTACTACGCGGAAATTCAGTTATGGCGGCCGGTCTTGGAACTGCGATAAACGAGGGATCACTGTATATTATAGTGTCAGTTCGATGTTTGACTATTTCGTCCGAACATGGGACCTGCTTGTTCTTATAATTTCTCTCCCGTTTCTGCCTTTGCATGACTCTACTGGCGAGCTAAACAAAAACTCACATGAGATCTACTCTTCTGGACACCTAGACATGGCGTAAGACGTATTGGTCGCTCAGTAACTATCTACATTAACCAAATATGTTATGACACAGGATGCCATTATAATGACCTTTCGACCTTTATACAGAACCGTGATACTTGGCGGAATAGATTCATGAATATCCGAGTTAACTCGACTGAATACATAAACTAAATCATTACAATGAGATTTGGTTTCTTTCAATATCATATAAGCTAATACATTCCCAGCGCCCTTTATGAAGTTTTCAATTGTTAACCAAATGTTAATAAACAGTAAAACACATAATGACATGAGATGTGAAACCCGTACAAAAGTTAAGCAACATCGAGCCTGACCAAAGTCGAAATGAGTGACCACTTGGTAATACCAGGTACTGCAAGTTTGGATGTGCAAGTAGAAGAGATTATGGCGTGAAATTATTAATCGGCGAGCCGAGTTCCAATTCCCATTGAGTTCGTTATATCCACTTACAAATAATTAAGAAAATAATATCGAGAAAAGTATAAATCGAATTCTTCTTCCCCATGCTATGGGTTAATTGTATTGTATCAGTAAACCTTTATTATCTCCAAATTAAAGATATTTTCTGGCTTAAAATAATCCGCAAAGGGTTGATAAGCTGTAGAAATGGAATCGATCAATGAATGAAATACTGATTAGCTACACGAGCATGTCTTGTAGATTTATTTACATTCTCTGGAATATAAATGTATAGAAACTACCGGACCATAAAGTGAGGGATCACTTTATATATTGATTATGATATAGAATTAATCCCCCACTTTATATCCACATTATTATTTTTTGTAGTCATGTGTTTTAGATTTCTTTACATTCTCTGGAATATAAATGTATAGAGAGTACCGTGGCCATAAAGAGAGGGATCACTTTATATATTGATTATAATATAGAATTGATCCCCCAATTTTTATTCAAATTATCATTTCTTGTAGACACGACTTTTAGATTTATTTACATTCTCTGGAATATAAATGTATAGAGACTGCCTAGGGCATAAAGTCAGGGATCAATTTATATATTGATTGTAATATAGAATTGATCCACCACATTATATCCATATTATAAATTCCTGTAGATTTATTTGCATTCTCTGGAATATAAAATGTATAGTGATTACCGTGGGGACAAAGAGAGGGATCATTTTATATATTCTTTGTGATATAGAATTGATCCTCCACTTTATATCCACACTATAATTACATCTTTGTTTTTCAAATTTTGATTTGATATGAATCCACCTCTTCCCCTATCTATGGGTTAATTAGTATCACTAAACCATTATTATCTTCTTATTCTTTGTTGCAATCTAAATATATTTTCTGGCTTTAAATAACCTGCAAAATGTTGATAAGCCTTAAAAAAGAATCAATCAAATCAAATCACATATATATTGTGGTCTTATCAAAGATAAAACAAAGCTTAAAACAGAAAATAAAATAATCATTTATGCTCCGAAAAGAAGGTGTTTATTGTTTTATGAAATACAAAGGATAAAAAAGTTTAAGACCCCTCCCCAAAATATTATATACTTACTTTCCTGAATAGTTAAATATGCAGCAATAGATAAGAAATGAGCATGGCCGTATCACCAAAACATTCTGCTGCTGTCGGCTGTGGCGAAAAGTTGTAAACAACGTGTGATGCTGGTCTCGTAACAGACTAATGGTGGCTGATTAAAAAAATGCCGGACCATGGGATATACCGGGCCACCGAATAACGGATTAAAGACTTTGAACTCTGTAGCACTTCCCAGACAGTTCAATTGCTGGACTTGATTTATTTTGATCTCTCCAATTTGTATGTCGTATCTTGAGCTGCCCTTTTTGCTAACAACCATAAATTGTCTTTTTTACTATTGAGCGTTAGTCCTTTCTTCATGCTTTCCCTAACGACCTTCTCGAGAAATACTTGCAGTCTCCTTGTTTATGGCGTGAATTAATCAAAATACAGAATCGATTTGTCAATGGAAAAAGACAATGAAACATGCTACAACAAAAGAGAAATATTATTTATTGCTGCGGGATTAAAACAATTGTGGCACAAGGCCAAGGAGAAGTGGGTTAAAGCTGGTCAACATTAACTATCCTAGACCTAGGTAAACAGATTTACGACCCATTAATCGATTACAATTTGCCCATTTACCACAAGAACGCACCTATCACCATTCAATCCTACATTTAGCACGATACCACATATTCATAGGGAAACTACAAAAAACCCATGACATAAAAATTTAATTATGTAGAAATAGTTCAAATGTATCTGATTTCTTTTAATTTTCTTATAAAAATATATAAAATATATGCTCATGAAATGTGGGGGTAGAGGATAAGCCCAGAAAAAGAAAACTAAAATGAAACAAAACATTCAAACAAAAATAACATATGCTAGTAGGACCCGTCCAACCAACGAAATATAAAAGCGGCCGCTGTATTCTGCCTTTGGAGAAAATCACGAAACTCACTCAAGAACGAAGAGGGAAGGATAAAAATAAATGACGGGGAGGGAAAATCAAAAAACAAAGGGGACAAAAACCAAACAGGGAAGGTCATGAATCAGGACATGGATGATAACAAAAGAAAATGCCGGTAACATGCCGGTAACAGGCCGGTAACGACATTTACTCGTATAAATTAGTTAAAGAGTGTCTATCTTAACCAGGAGAAACCGCCCCGTTGTGTCAAAGATGACTTCAAAAAGAAAATGATGGCAGGCAGCGTTCACCCGAACCAAGCTCGCCATTTTCGTCCCCCCTCCCCGAACCTCTTTCCCTGAAATCTGTCGATAACACTTTCTGTTAGTTCTGATATTCATCTTGAGCAGCGGCCTAGAAGAATCCGACCAGATCTTGATGAGAATCGTGTTTGTATCAAAGATTCCTTCCATTCGCGACGTCCATACCACCATTCTTGCCACGGCTAGCAACGTTAGAAACACCGTTCATTTCAATACAGAATACGGGGGGTTGACAGATTATCGCACGCGTATCCGACATCGAATGACGCGAGAATTTCGGGATCGATACGAGCCATAATCTCGCGGACATATTCCCAGAATTGGCGCCCATGAAAACAGTGGTACAAGGCATGCGAAGCCTTTTTCTCTAGACCAAGGTCACACCGATGACAATCTGTCAAATTCGCCCAGCCCCCTCTGAAGGCTACTATATTGAGAGATATCACGTTCCGAATCAATTGCCAGGTAAGTTGTTGAGGTAACCCGCCACTGGCGCCTAAGAACAGAAAGATCGCAATTCGGTCACCAACAAGCAGATTCACCCACAGAGAGGATCGTTCGAGACCTACTCCACTAATTACCGATACAAGAGTCGCGTAGGCCGTGAAAAGTCACTAGACCGAGGAATGAACTTCAAAGCCGTTCTAAACTCTCTGAAGAATCTCAAATGATTCCAGGGCTTACGATGGCGCTCAGCCCTCGAAACGGGAGGTTTGATGGTAAGAATAGGAATGGCGTTCTTAACACTTCCCTAAAAGAGGGGGGGGGCAACTAGTAAAAGATGAAAGGAAAAACGTACGTGGCGCACGCCTCGGCCCTACATTTCATGGACAACTGCATTAGGAGTCCAGACCGCCGCTCCGACCTTTGGCTGTAGCTCCAACCAATTCTGGACGCTGGGCCCGAAACACGCAGCAAGGATACGGACAGGTTCATTAGTCCAAAAAGGGCTCTGAAAGCGACCCCGTTCCAAGCACATAACGATAAACCGGAAGGTTGATGCGATTAATCTTGAACCTCCATCTGCACGTGAAATTCTCGTACAGAAAAAGTGCTTTCTAAAATGGTTACGTCATCGGCGTACACAGAAACCCTGGCTCGAGCAACACCAGGGATAACGATTCCACGTAGAGCCGGACCACACAATGCGTTAAGTAGG
>OZ010607.1:76509942-76522442 GCA_963932145.1 Acanthosepion lycidas | reverse complement strand
GTTATTTAATGCCGAAATCTAAATATTTTGAACACAATTTTATGCTTCAACTAAATATATTTTGAACGCTATTGTATGTCTTCAATTACAAATAAAATGTATTGTCGGCAATTTTCCTATGTATCCTTGTATTATCTATTATAATATATACTATTCTTCATTTTGCTTTATTTATTGGCGGTAATTTTACAATAAATATATATTTTTATACTTTCATAGTATTTGATTTTTTTTTAGTTTGTGGGTTCATTATTTGCCCATAGCTGGGACCCTAACAGGTGCTACCACCCCGGTTTAAAGAAGACCTCAGATCAACAGCAATTAAGAGCAGATTCTGCGCACCTCAAAACCTCCCGATCCGAGGCCTTGCTGCCGGATGTAGTTTATAGTTCTAGCCTTTTGTAAACCTGGCTAAATATCTCTTTTTTTTTTACTATTGTTCACCCTATACAAGGCCAAAGAGCCACTCAATGTAGAGGGTTTACTAAATGAATTTTTAAGGATGTACAAGGAGGGAGCAAGAAGTTCATATTAGGAGGTTATGTAGAATATATAATGGTTGATCCAAGATTTGAAACTATTAAGATTTCAGTGGTCGGGGAAGCAACATCACGGGAGTCTGTTTTGGCGAAGAAGATGTCTGAATGGTACTTATCAATCACTAAGAAGGAAATGAGGACGAGCCGATTCCCTGTAAGTCGCCTGGCTGTCAAGGTTTGAACTGATACTACTAAGGAATATAGTTCGTCGGAATCCCTGCTATAGAAAAGAACGAGAGAGGTGTGGCTAACAACGCTTCACCTGTTTGAAAGTGTCTGTATGATGTTGAATATGACGAAGATTAGCGAAAACAATGAAACTACCAACATTAAGTAACCACGACAAAGTTAAATTTTTAAGTCAAAGTAAGAATTATTAGAAAATACATAAATTTTAATGATGAGTGTAGAGCAACATTGTTTGGAACTGATGGGTTTGTTTAGAGTTTGGGACCTGGAAATAGTCAGTTAATACAAATTAACAAACAACAGAAAGGTGAAAAAAATATCTGAAATAATATTGCAGTAAGTATAATTATAGATCTCTTTTTTTTAAACTAAAATCTAAAAAAAAACATCTTACAATCTAAAATATTTTCTGCCTTTAAATAACCTGCAAATGGTTGATAAGCCGCAAAAAAAAAAAAAAAAACGAATCAATCAATCAATGAAATACTGATTAGCTACACAAGCATATGTTTTGTGCTATGGAATATAAATGTCTAGAAACTACCGTGGTCACAAAGTGATTGATTGCAATATATAATTGATCCCTCACTTTATTTTCACCCTATAATTTCTTGATTGTTTATCAAATTCTGATTAGGTATAAATCCATCTTTTCTCTCCTCAGCTAAGGGTTAATTAGTAAGGACTTGTATCATTAAATCATTATTATCTCAAAAAAAAATCTTACAATCTAAAAATATTTTCTGTCTTTAAATAACCTGCAAAGGGCTGATAAACCGTAAAAAACGAATCAATCAATGGAATACTGATTCGCTACACTGGCATGTCTTTTAGATCTATATACATTTTCTGGTATATAAATGTATAAAAACTACCGTGTTCACAAAATGAGGGATCAGCTTATATACTGATTGTACTATAGAATTGGTACCCCACTTTATATCCACATTATAATTGTGATTGTGTATGAATCCATCTCTTCCCCCAAATATGGGTTAATTAATAATACTTATATCACTAAACCGACTTTGACTAACCTGAAAAAGGCGAATCGGTCAATTAAATATTGATTAGCTACACTGGAATGTTATTTAGATTTATTTACACTCTATGGAATATAAATGTATAGGAAGTACCGAGGTCATAAAGTGAGGTATCAGTTTATATACTGATTGTAATATAGAAATGACCCCTACTTTATGTCCACATACTGTCTTCTTTGTTTATCAATATCTGATTAGTCGTATATATTGATTGCAATGTAGAATTGATCCCTCACTTCACGTCCATATAATAATTTCTTGTCGACATGTCTTTTAGATTTATTTACATTCTCTGGAATATAAATGTATAGAAACTACCCTGACCACAAAGTGAGGGATCAGTTTATATATTGATCGTAATATAGAATGGATCCCCCACTTTATATACACACACTATTTGTTGTTTATCAACTTTTTATTAGGTTTGAATTCACCTCCTCACCCCTCTAGCTATGGGTTAATTAGTAAGACTTGTATTACTAAACCATTATTATCTCAAAAAACAAATTCTTACAATATAAAAAATATGTTCTGGAGTTTAATAACCAGTAAAGGGTTGATAATCCGTAGAAAATAAATCAATTTATTAATCATAAAAATTTCTCTTACATCCATCTTCGATAATACTCTACCTTTACGGGCTGTTGGGACTTGAATTGGGTGAATAATATTGTAACAAAAGTAAAATTATTTTGTTGAACCATGTTTTGTCTCAGTTATGTAAATTTTGTTCTTGGGAAATTAATTTCTTTGGCGACACTTCATCCACTTCTTAAATAAAATTTGTTAGACCGTCTACCAACACCATTTGTCATAAACGATAAATATTGATTTTTTTTAACTTTTCAATTGGGGATCCCTGTTCATATCATAAATACAGTGTCAAACCGATGTCTGATTTTTTTTTTAAAGAATTACCCTTTGTTTATTTACAAATATCAAACTAAGAAAGATTTTCTTAAGATATTGATGAATTATTACGTTGCCATTTTTCAAATTCTGTCTGTGTGTACCGTAAAAATCGCAGATTTTCCAGGGTAGATATAGGGCGACCTTGTCATGCCGAGTTTTATATTCGGTGGTTGCTAATGCTGCGCAAACTCATACAAGATGTTCTATTATTTCTTGATATTAATCACAGACTGTATTTCGGGTTAATACAATTTTTCAATATGTGTACTTGTTAATTTCTAGTTAGCAAGCATTGGTGCTGTACAGCAAGACCTTCGGTTTCAGCTTTTAACCCTGCACTGACGTAACCACTGATGGCTAGGGTTTTGTCTACACCAGCTTGTTTGGCACAGGCAGGTTATTGACCCTAAACATATCTTGCCATCCTTTCTGCATTTGGTTCAATGCATCTGCTTTTGTCTTCATTTTTAGTTTTTTTGGCCGCTGCAGTCGGTGCATTATGTCTTACTTTGACTTCTTCACCCTCTTGATATTCCCTTTTGAATTCGTTGGCTTCCTTTATTACTGAATAAAGTTTCTTTTTTTCATGTTCTTTAACACAGATCATCATTCAATCTTCTGTAGTTTCCAGGAATTTTTGAAGACCGACTGTTGTGATTTTCTTCTAGTTGAACTAATCCTCTTCCTTTTTCGGGTCTTGACACATACAGACAATCAACATTAGCCTTGGGGGTGTTGCATGCGATGGCAAGTGAAAAGCTTTCTCATTTTGATATCCATTCGCTTAATGTTAGCTGACCCAAAGTGTTTATGGATGATATTCTGTTTTGTGAATTCAACTCTGTATCTAGCACCAGACGTACACGCGTGGAGTATTCATTTTTTTTTTTAATTTCTTTATTTAGGTATGCTGTATTGCATCTCCTTCGCTCACACCTATAGGCTGTTTCAGTTCCCTAATCTTTATGTTAAAATCGGGATCTATTCAGTAGGTTTTGGTAATTCTCCCTTTCTTGAATATTAGTTTTCCCAATCTATCAATTCCAAAGTCCAAAATGACGTCATCGCTGAAATATTGTGGAGATCTTTCATCTCATTGTCGTCTTTTGCAAAATGTTTGAGCACATCCATATTGAATAAGTGATTAAACACTTTGTTGTTTATTTTGAATCCATTATTATTATTATTATTATTATTATTATTATTATTATTTTAACATGCATTTTTTACGAAAAATGCAAGAAGAAACAAACATGGCTGCACATACCAATGTCTCCCCTGTTCCCAAATGCCTTAAATGTTCAAAATTATCTCAATTATCGATTAGATTGATTCTAAAAAAAAAAAGTAAAGATAAACTCTATTAATGTTTTTCTCTCTTGAATTTGCTGTGAGATGGGCATTTAATTAGTTTTTTTTTTCTTCTTTATATGTAAGATCAATATTGATGTGTATTTTCTGATCGGAGCCGGAACTCTATATCGTCTGTGTAAATGTCTTATTTTCTGTCAGAATTTCTTTGTCGCCTCTTCCTTGTTTTCAATCATTTAAAGGCAACCATGTTCGGAAAGAATCTGTTGACTTTTACTTCAGAATGCTTGATGATTTTTATTTGGCGTTCCGTTCGATTAATTTCGTATTTTTAATTTTTTATTCAAGAAGATTCGTTTCGTCTTTTTTCTCTTTCTCCACGTTTGTTTGTTTGTTTGTTTTTTTTTTCAACACTTTTCTTTCTTTCGACACTTTTCTTATTTTTTTCAGGACTTTCCTTTCTTTCGCTATTTTTTTCTTTTTTTTCTCTATTTTTTCCACTTCCTTAAATTCCTATATTTTTTATTTTTATTTTGGTTTATTTTTCGATATTCAATTCCTTTTTACTTTTTATCTTTCATGTCATTCATTTTTTACTTGTTTTTTTTCTTTTTTCTTTATTCCTTTCCTCATTCCTTCCTTCCTTCCTTCCTTCCTTCCTTTCTTTCTTTCTTACCATTCATTACTTATTTCTTTCCATCTTTCTTCATGCGTTCCTTTCTTTCATTCTTTCTTTCTTTCTTTCTTTTCATTCATTTGTTACTTCTTTCTTTCTTTCATTCTTTCATTCTTTATCGTTATTTCTTTCTGTATTGAGTCATTTACTAACCTTTCTCTTTATTATCTATTCCTTTCATTCAATTATTTCTAGCATGTCTTTCTTTATTCTTTCATTCTTCTTCTATCTGCCTTCCTTCCTTCCTTCCATCTTTCTTCTTTCCTTCCTTCCTTGCATCTTTATTCCTTCCTTCTTTCTTTCTTCCTTCCTTTCTTTCTTTCTTTAATTTTTTCCATCTTTCTTTCTTTCTTCTTTCCTTCCTTCCATCTTTCTATCTTCCTTACATCCTCCTTCCTCCCTTCCTTCCTTCCTTCCTTCCTTCCTTCCTTCCTTCCATCTTTCTTTCTTTCTTTCCTTCTTTCTTTCTTTCTTTCTTTCCTTTTTTTCCTTCGTTCTTTCGTTCCTTCCATATTTGAATATTGTTTATTTCCCTTTCTTTGGAAATTCCATTCTACCATTTTTGATGAGATTTTTTTTTCTATTCCGTTCATTATGTGTCGTTTTCAATCTTTCTTTCTTATTTCCGTTTCTTTATGTATTTATTTATTTTTTTAAAATCATTTTCACCCCAAGCAAAGCAATAAAGCCACTAAGACGCAACGTGTTAATGAGTGTGATAGAATACGGGGAAAAGAAAACATTATTAAAGAGAGTGAACAATAAAAGGACAGGAATTAAGAAAACAGAAGATAACAATTGCCATTCCGTTCAAATCTTTGAAGATCAAAGATTACTGGAAAGCAAGAAACCGGAAGAGAGTTCCACCAGGGAGAAGTGCGATAGAAGAAACTCTTAGCATAGGACTTACGGTTACATCGAGCCATTTTAACTGTAAAATGAGACCTTGCCGCCAATCTAGTACTGCGCTTAAATTGACGAAGTCTCGGTACCATATGAATCAGTGAATTATCATGAAATATATTACAAACTATGAGAAAAGAAGACAATAAAAGAACGAGTTTTAAGAAGATAGAACATAACTGACATTGCAATTAAATTTTTGAAAATCCAAGGCAATAAAGCCACTAGGATTCAAGAGGTTATTGAGTGTTAGAGAATATGAGAAAACTACTATTAAGGAGAGAAGACAATAAAAGAACAAGAATTAAGAAGACAGAAGATAACGATTGACTTGCACGTACATTTTTGAAGATCAAAGGCAATAAAGCCACTAGGACGCAAGAGTTTACTCAGTGTTAGAGAATAGGGTAACAACTCCTATTAAGGAGAGTGGACAATAAAAGAACAAGAATTAAGAAGAAAGAAGATAACTATTGACATTGCATATACATTTTTGAAGATGAAAGGCAATAAAGCCACTAGGGCGCAAGAGGTCACTGAGTGTTAGTGAATATGAGAAAAACTACTATTAAGGAGAGAGGACAATAAAAGAACTGGAATTAAGAAGACAGAAGATAACCGTTGTCATTGCATCTACATTTTTGAAAATTAACATTGCTAAGAGGTAAAAACCGGAAGAGAGTTCCACAAGCGAGAAGTGCGATAAAAGAAACTGTTATCATAGAACTTACGGTTACATCTAGTCATTTCAAATGTATAATGATGAGACCTAACTGTCAATCTAGTACTGTATCTGAATTCGTATCTTAGAGCGTGAACGAAAAATCCGCATTTGGAAAACTGGCATCCGGAAAATTGCCCCTGGTGAAAATTCCCATTTAGAAAATTGCCTGTGAGGAAAATTGCCAAAGCGCTTTAGAACAAATTCAGAAAAAAAACAATGAGATTTATTAACTGAATGCCTTAAAATTAAACGAAAAATTTTATTGATCAACATTTCGTCTATATATGTATATATATATATGTATATATATATGTGTGAAAAGTGTGTGTATATAAATATAAATAAATATATATATATATGTATATTATTTATATATTATATGCGCGGTACTTATTAGAAAGCGCTCAATATCAGAGATAGAGCTAACATATATGGTTGGATAGATGTGAGTTTGTGATCCTGGGTTTCACGCTTTAGCGATCGTCAGACAAATCGCTAAAGCGTGAAACCCAGGGTCACAAGCTCACATCTATCCAACCATATATATATATATATATATATATATATATATATATATATATATATATATGTATGTATGTCTGTGTGTGAAAATATATAGAAAATAGGAAAGAACTGGTTACGTAAATAATCCGAAGTTCTTTAGTAATTTTGTTATTATTTAAAAAAAATATTTCTTTGTCTCTCTATCTATCTATCTATCTATCTATCTATATATATATATATATATATATATATATATATATATATATATGTATGTATGTATGTATAACTCCAGAAAATGGGGTTACCGTGTAAGGATCTAGCTGTACTAACAGGTTCTCTTATGTTGTTTCACTTTTTTTCAAATAAACTAAAATATGCATTTAGCCCCTTTCCTTAGATTCCACGTGATTTTTGGCACTTAACCCTAATGTTTCCATGTTTTTGCTTATTATTCGTTTTTTTTTTTTTTGTTTAGCGATCGATGTAAAATAACGGATAGACTTTAAAAAAAAAAAATATTTACACGGAATTTAAAGAATAAAAAAAATTAAAAATAAAACATAAGAAAAGAAAAAAAAATAATTTTCTTTATTTTCGAAAAGTTTTTAGACAAGTTTTAGTTTATTTGAAGGTGTTATTATTTTTAGAGTTTCAAGTAACAAAACTGTTGTATCAAAAGTTACAAAAAGACAACGATGTTACTCGAGTGAAGGAACAGCAACATGCGCATAGATGAAAGAAGGGAGGTTTATTGTAAAAGAGAATACACTACTAAAAGACAGGGAATCGGGTGGCAGGATGACCTAGTAATTCAGTATAGTCTTTCCAATTAAATTAAAAATTACCCTCTAACCTTTTAGATATCAAATTACACGTTGAGGATATATTGTAAGCATATTTCAATCTGGCTCAAGGTTATAGCTCTTGAGACCCCAGTAGACATCCATCTTTAATTCAGTTAGAATCGAACCCCCACTAGGTTCGAACTTATGTTCAAGAAAAATAAATTGCTAACCAAATTTATTTACTAAGATTAGCTAGTCCTAAGTCAAGATTTTATCGGAAATGTACTAATAGTAACCATCATCATCATCAGCAGCAGCACCCCACCCACCGGACTGGGTGTGGTCGTATGATCACACTGCAAGTGAACTTCTGACCAGTTCCCTCCGCATGTGTCGAAAGCCGTAGAATCATTCATTGATGGTCAGCGTGTGTTTTGGTGCAAGTTGACCGGACGGAGTCCATCTCTCTCCAACCGATGGCCTAGAACTTGAAGATTCACATTAGTTATCGGTACGCTGTCGTTGATTCAATAGGGACCAGCCTTCTGTCTTAACGGTTGCCTTCAGTCGAGGAAGTCCTCCAACTCGCGATGCCGTGTCATCACCGCATTGGCTCTATCCATAGCTATAGAGCCCACTCTATCCCATCATGCCCGATGGCTTACAACAATTGTAACCCACTGTAAAGATACTCAAAGCCAAGCGCCTCATCGCGACTATTATTTACCCATTTGCAGTTTGTACAATTGCCGGCATTGGGCCTGATCATAGAAAGAAACAGAAATAAATTTAACATTAAGGAAGATAAATTTAAATTTATTATTTATTTGATATTTGCATAAGCAGAATTTAATTTCGTTCTTGGAGAAGTCATGCTGGAACAGAGAAAAGGCTAAAGGCAAGATTCCGTTTCAGCCGCCAATAACTACAGAACTGATGAAAGCATAAACAACAACAAGGAAATTAAGAATGTTTTAGAAAATGTATAACAAGTTTGACAGGGCGGTAATGACGATCCAGTAGGAACTGTTCAAACGACTTAGATCTATGAAATGACATATGAAAAAAATCAAAAAAATCAAATGCATCATCTATTCCAGGCCAGGAGACCAGATCTAATTATGCAGGATATAAAACATTGATATCATTTTAAACACAGATTAAACGAAACAAAAAAAAATAAATAAATAAATAAATAAGTTCGCCTATCGTCCGATTGACGTTCCTTCTCGATCCATTGAACAGAATTAGTTAAACTTTAAAATACATGTCTAGAGTTAGTTTCACCCAACACTTCAATCTGCGATAAAAAATTTAAACGAAGCTATTTAAGAAAATTCGGGTGTTTATTTTAACTAAAAATCAGAGTCAAGTATCTGTTTATGAGCAAATCAAATCGTTATGGGTCATTTAATACCGAAATTAAATTTTCTTTGAATCTTTGAACAAATAAAATATTATATATGTTATTCTGATTTCACAGTTGAGTACGTGACAGATGAAACACAGCTTTTGTGCATATATTAGGTTGGTGCAAAAATAATGTCGTTTTCTCACATATGTTGTGAGAAAACGACATTATTTTTGCACCAACCTAATACATATTTGTGTGAACACGATTACTAGAGGCAGAGATATGTGTGTTTTATACCTTGCTTCCTGTTTAGGATTGGGTTTCCGATTCTTTCTGAACCCTTCACTTTAAATCCCTTGCGTCTTAGTGGCCTTATCGCCTTGATTAGTATTAATCGAACTGATAAAAAAAAGAAAAGCTGTATAAGTGTGTAGATATAGTGAGAGAACTGAAACAGTTGTGTAACGTGACTGTGACAGTTGTACTTATGATAATTAGAGTACTCGAAACAAACTTGAAGAACACTTTATTCCCCTGTATTTCCAAGCGGTCACCAATCTAGGTACTAACCAGGTCGACGTTGCTTAACTTCAGTGATCGTACACGAACCGATGTTTCAACTAAATATGTCCGTAAGACATGTAACCCGCACCTACAAGTTTACAGCACCTGGGATAACCTAGATGTCACCCATCTAACTACACACTAGGCTCGATGTTGCTTAACTTCGGTGATCGTATGAAAACCGCTGCTTCAACGCGATATGTCTGCAAACCATACCAGCCGCACATCCGAATTTACAGCACCTGCTATTCCGGAGCAGTCACCCACCTAACTACTGACTAGGTTCGACGTTACTTAACTTCAGTCATTGTATGAGAACCAATGATTCAACGTGATATGGCCATTGTCATTTCGGCCGAACAGCCAAGTTTACAGCACTTGGTATTCCGAAGCAGTCACCCATCTAACTATTGACTAGGTTCGACGTTACTTAACTTCAGTCTTTGTATGAGAACCAATGATTCAACGCGATATGGCCATAAGTCATACCGGCCGAACAGCCAAGTTTACAGCATTTGCTATTCCGAAGCAATCAGCCATCTAAGTACAGACCAGGATCGACATTGCTTAACTTCGGTTTCAACATGATATGGTTGTAAGACTAATCCGAGGAGAGTGCGGAGGTATTGAAGATATTTGCTCTCCAAACCAACTCAATACATCCATTCTCTCCTCAGCTTAGACTTCAATGAAAGCCACCTTACGACTAATGGGGAAACTACTAAATATTTCAATAGTAATTAAAAGTGACTTTATCCTACAAAAGTTCAGAGAAAGGCATGACTGGGTGGGAATCTTGATTCCCCGACCGACCCACCAAGCTGCAAACGGACGAACCTAACTTTCCAACATGTAGGTCAATGGTTAGCGTTAAATGCAGCGAGAACTGATGTCATTATTCTTCACACAATCGTAATTACTTCTACGACCACCCGCTATGAGGGTTGAGATCATAAAATATTTTCTTTTAAAAAATCACGACATCGACACTTTGAAAAAAAATTACAGTCAAATGATTTGCACTTCTAAATAATTGTTATAAGTTTTCCAGTTGACACAAATATTTTTTAATCATTTAAGTAAGGTAATAAAGCCACTGAGACGCAAGGGGTTACCGAGTATGAAAGAGTAAGAAAAAGAAAGAGAAATATTATTAAGGAGCGATAACAATAAATAAAAAGGAAGACAGTAGATAACAAATGGCATTACATTTAAATTTGTGAAGGACAATTTTGACTGGAAAGCATGAAATCGGAACAGTGTTCCACAAGCGAGAAGATTTTGTTTATTAATATTCACCCAATACAACGCCCAAGAGCCACTCAAGTTAGATGGTTAATATATGGAGTTATATTAGCGTATAAAGGACAAGCGTTACGTGTATAGACCAGAAATAGACTTTAGATGGACTCGGAAACCCAATCCTAAACAAGAAAAAAGCTATAAAACTACACCTATTTCAAAAAAACCTATCTACTCCTACTGAAGAAAGAAAATAAATAAATAACATTTCAGAGTTTAGGCGGAGACGTTAGAAGTATAGAGTTGAAGTAGACTTTAGAAGGAACCGGAAACCCAATCCTAAACAGGAAACAAGGGATAAAATCTTACTCCTGTTCAAAAGTTTGGAGTGGGGCAAGTCTTGTCTACTTATATTCAATAGGATCCTCTGATATTCACAGACAAATTTCTTAGTATATACTAGACTAAATTCAATATATTCAATTTAATCATTTGTAAATACTACTCCCACCAAGCAAGTGTTGCAGAAAACGAACATTGTATATAAATTTATGTATCCACTTGGGAGATTGTATCTTCAACAGAATAAATAATATATATGTTTGTCTTACTACTAATACGGTGTCTCGACGGTTGTGTTTTCATTTGAATGGTGAATCAAAAATATCACAGCATTTACAACAGCATGACTGTCCACATCGCAATTTAGGAAAATTCTCGTTGAAAATACATCTATACTTTCATGAAAATAATAAACATAAACTATACATTCTTGAAGCTATCTATATGAAAAAAATGAAACCAACCCCTAATAAAATTAATTATAAATAAAGCACAAATGATTTAAAAAGTTTACAGTAAATAGTTTAATATATCTAGGTTTTAGTTAATAGATTTAAATACTTAAAAAAAAACGAAAAATACATTCAGACATTTTATAACATAGTTACCTCCCCTGATGTTGAGATCGTGAAATTTACATTGTACAGAACATAACCATAACAATTTTGTCTTAGAAAAATGATGAACACAACAATTTTTGTCTTAGAAAAAACAATACCCTGATGATGACATTGAGCTGATGTCGAAAGTTCTCGTAATAAATGATATGTATCAACATGGTAATTTTCTCACTTCCATTAATAAGGATACTGAGAGGATCCTATTGAAAATAAATAAACAAAACTTGTTTAAATTATTCAATGAGACATGTCTTAATGAAAACATGCTCTCATGTGTATGAGGGTCAAGCAATTCAGTTCCTAGGAATCGACAGCTAGACACGAGCAGATATGATTTGATTATATTGGTGAAGGTTTTATGCATCACCAACCACACTTTTTGAAAGGCTGAAACCAGAAACCGGGTGCATTAAAAAGACACATAATACATGGGTATATATGGTATATAAATAGATAGATAATGATCTGACTGCGATAGATAGATAGATAGATAGATAGATATGAAGAGCCTGAGATAGATAGATAGATAGATAGATAGATAGATAGATAGATAGATACTGTATATGAGTATATACGGTATTTCCATCGTTGTACAAAGGATTTTTTGATATAGCGTAATTCTTCCTCAAATGAATCTTGTTCGAGGCTTTAGTACAAAGTAGATTGTCAAAACAAAGCTCAAGGAGATTATCTCCCCTTAGAGATATCTTCTTTAATACTCTCATTTTTTTTTTATCAATTCACCCCAAGCAAGTCAAAATTGCCTCAAAAACGCAAGCGGTTATAAGGAGG
>OZ010607.1:76504942-76507442 GCA_963932145.1 Acanthosepion lycidas | reverse complement strand
TTCCGTTTTGAACGCGATGGAATCAGGAAAAGACATATCAGAGACGCTGTTTAATTTCACTGAGAAAAAGAAATAAAGGAATATTCGAAGAGGAAAGCCCTGACATTTTCACGGGTAAAACTCGTGAAAATCTTAAACCAAGCATGGCCCTTCGGATAAAGTTCTTGAAAATCAATATTTAGCGGAACTGATTTTATTTGTTTTAAGTTTTTCTTCCGAGTGCTTTGAATCTGGATGACATAGACCTGCATTAATTTACAGTCAATGGAATATTTTTTTCATTCTTATAATTTTCTTTGTTAATGCATTCTTGTTAGCAAAAGGGACAGCTCAAAATGAAAATTACAAATCGGGGATACCAAAACCAAATAAATACAACAAATTAAATATTTGGGAAGTGTTTATAACTTATATAGGAATAAAGCGTCTGTGTCGACACTTGAGTTTGAATATAGATCGCCAGAGAGTAAACACAGGCGATCCCACTATTGAATTAAGTAGACCACGGGGCCATAGAAGAAACACATATATGTGAAATCACATGATGTCTAGAGGATCGTTATTTCTAGTCTATCCTCTATTACTATACGGGGAGCTATTCTCTACTCTATTCACTATACTATTTCTTTATTCGGATCACTATCTGGATTACTATTCGGGCGAGTATTATCGAGCAAATACTATTAGTGCGATTTATAATCGAAGGCGTCTGACACCAGCATTGTTCAACGGCATTCATTTACGTGCTAATATCCCTTGGGAAAGGTATGAATCCTCTCCTTCTCTCCCCAGCTATGGGTAAATAGCAGGACAGACCGGGTTCTATAGCCTTGGATGGCAAATGGTCTATTGTAGAAAAATGGCAACCTATTGCGGGAAAAAATCTACCTCATCAGTCATGTATCGAAAGATATATGATCGCCTAAGCGTGTATCACGCATGGCACATCACTGACTGAGATAGATAGATAGATAGATAGATAGATAATGAACAGAGATAGATAGATAGATAGATAGATAGATAATGAACAGAGAAAGAAAGATAGATAGATATGAATAGACCTAGATAGATATGAATAGATCCAGATATTAGGTTGGTGCAAAAATAATATCGTTTTTTGAGGTATTTTTTAACGTCAAAAAACAATATTATTTTTGCACCAATCTAATAGATAGATAATGAAAAGACTAAGATATATATATATATATATATATATATATATATATATATATATATATATATATATATATATATATATTAGCAAGCATAGATAGATAGATAGATAGAGAAGGAACAGGCTTAGATAGTGTTATATACCGTACCTATGAACAATAATGGGTATGTCACAATCCTCATAAATACGTTGGACACTATTGTAAGTGGGAGCAATATTGGTGTCTTATTAGTTCACCATAAGCAGTGGTTTACCTACATCACACCGCTGGCGAGTATTTTATTTTGTTAGCGTTATATATACTACCATTTCATTTCCAACGTTCGTTTTAGTTAATCCTCATTCAGTAAGCATTTCTAGTTTACAACAGATACATAGATAGACAGATAGTGAACAGACTTAGATAGACTGATAGATAGATAAGGAACAGGCTACGATAGATAGTGTTATATACCGTAACTATGAACACAAATGAACACAAATGGATGTGTCCCAATCCTCATAAATACGTTGGGCACTGTTGTAAGTGGGGGTAATACGCTAAGTAGTCCACTATTAGCAGTGGTTTACCTACTTCACGCCGCTGGTGAGTATTTTATTTTTTCATTTCAATACGAACCTCCTTTTTTAATATTCCTCATTCTGTAACACTTCCTAGGTTACAACAATCAGTGAATCCTGGACAATCTTCGCAAAAATGAAGACATTTGAAGCAACAAAAATGTGGTTCTACAGAAGGATGCTGAGAATACAATGGGCCAAACATGTAAGTAACAACGAAAGGACACTTGTACATAACATCAGAGAGAGAGAGAGAGAGACTGACACCCGGAGGCGCTTTTGGATAGCGAAAGATGCCTTCGAAAAGCTAAATAAAATATTAAGAAAGATGAAATTTTCGTTAGATATAAAAAAAAGAGTCCTGGAGTGTAATGTAATATGTTTCAGTGAATTTTAGATAATTTCCTCGTAGATGAAACTGTGATTCTACAGAAGGATACTGAGAATGCCATAGACGGAGCATGCGTGTAACAAGGAAGTTTTAAGGAAAATGGGAATAAAAAGGACACTTATAATTAGAAACAGAAAGAAAGAGTTGAAATACCATGGACCGAACATGTGATTAACAACGAAAGAGACACTTATACATAACATCAGACAGAGACACTGAAATCCGATGGTGTATTGAGATAGCGAAAGATGCCTTCCAAAAGCTAATCAAAGTATTAAGAAAAAGGAAAATTTCGTTAGAAACAAAGAAAAGTGTACTGGACTGTTATGTAATATTAGTCGTCATGTATGTCAGTGAATGCTGGACAATCTCCA
>OZ010607.1:76494942-76497442 GCA_963932145.1 Acanthosepion lycidas | reverse complement strand
TTCAAAATGGAGTCAACTAATTCAGACACATACACACAAACACCATATATATATATATATATATATATATATATATATATATATATATATATATATCAGTACAGGTTTGGTACAAATGGAATAAAATTCTGATGACCCAAAACACTATTCTTAAAAGACTGCACAATACTCAGCAGAGCAAATAATATTTATTCAAATTTATAACATATGCATGTTATAAGATCTCTATAAAAATTGCAATTTTGTTTCAACACTACTGGCGTCCTATCAAGTGATGGAGTCGATTGCAAAATAAAAAGTTCAAAAACCAAGCGAAACCCGTTCCGTAGAGGGCATATTGGTTACGTAATAACAGTTCCTCTATTGAGGGGATTTGGTTGTTTTTGGAACTCTTAAAAGCTTTTATTTTGCAAGCAACACCATCACTTGATAAGACACCAGTAGTGTTGAAACAAAATAGCAAAATTTGTAGTGATCTTATAACATGCATACGCTATAATTTTGAATATATATATATATATATATATATATATATCCAAGGTCCGCCTACGAAACTCTTCAGTCGGGATGCTGAAAGTAGCATATCAGAGACGAAATTAGGGAGAGGGAATATACACATATATACACTCATGCTGACAAAATCACACAAAAATGGAAATAGATCTAAGAACACACAGGGGTCATTAAAAGATAAGCATGCCGATAATTACTCCATCATTTCTAGAAGCAATCTTAGCTGTTTTATAGCTCTTCACGGAGAACATTTCACTGCCAGTCCAAGAAAGACGTTTGGATCACTAACACAAAAAAGTGAATGTCTCATATCGAGAATATATAACATCGAAAAACCTAAAGAAAAAATTAATTATTTTTAATAATATGTGCAAATCTCTACCCTTTGCCTGATGAAGGTCGCGAGACCAGAAACGCGTGTAGCAAAATTATGGAAAAATAAAGGATAATATATATATTTTTTTAAATTCCGCATTACAACCAAAAACCTTTTCGGTTTCTCTCTTCTTTTTAATATACACACTTCTCTCGTTGGAACTACTATAACCTCTTCTTATATATATATATATATATATATATATATATATATATATATATATATATATATATATATATTTATATATATATGTATAGAGAGAGAGAGAGAGTGAGAGAGAGAGAGAGAGAGAGCATTACACAACAAACTCCAGAATTAACTCATATGGAGGGGTCTATTTCAGCTGACGAATATTACGTCAGTCTCCTTCTTATATAGACATATACATATATATTTTGGTGCTCTGTTATAATAAATATATTGCCCCCTTTTTGTGGAACAGTTGTAATATCTTATACTATTAGGATCCACTTGGATTATATACCAACGGATTTATTATCTGTACTATATTTGCACACACACGCACACACAGACACATGCACACACATATATTCAGATAGATAGATAGATAGATAAACTGATTTTCATTCTTATATAGATATTAATGTGTATTTATTACCAATCATGATAATAATTAAAAGGTAAAACTTAAAAATGTTGCAGGCCATATATACTTTGTCCTTGTGACCTTCATTGGACAAAAAGAAGGATTTTGTGTTGGGCTTCTAGCTAATTCTATTTAAGCATTTTTCTGATACATATTTTCCATCTCTTTTCATTGATAATTCTATATTTATTAATCTCGATTTAAATCTGTTGATTGAGGTTCGAAACCAGTTAGCTGACTCGTTTTTCAGTTTTACCATATTATTACCTTGAGTGGTAATAAATACAAAATTTGTCTTTTCGTATCGGTCATTAAATGATGTCCCACTAATAAAATCTTCATATGTATGTATGTAAGTGTCTGTGTGATGATAAGCGATATATAAATATTTATATATCGTAAATCAATATCAGGAATATCAATGTGAAAAAGTAGAAAAGATTTGTGTGTGGCGGTACGTTCTATTGGAATTCGTTACACCACAAATGCAGGAAGCAAATGGAGTCGTCCAGGTATTAACACTGCTTCACTTTTCTAGTCAGATCTTCTTTTATCACAATGGGCGACATTTAATTTTAAAAAATGTGATGGAAATAGGAACAGGAAAAAAAAAGTAACTAAATGAAATCGGCTAGAAAATTGCTCAAAAAATACTTAAGAAAAAGAATTTAAAAATTAATTTAAATCTAAAATTTTTAGCAAATAACTCGCGCATGCGCATTTGGAGTGGCATCAACGTAAAAGCTACTTTAGACGAATGATACCATCAAGGAGAAAGGACCTCAAACGGAAACTTTTTTAACATCGAAATTGCCATCCCTAAAAGGTGCCTGTATGTTTGTTTGATTGCATGTGAGTGTTTGTGAGTATGTGAGATGTACCGTATGTGTGAGTTGATAATGGGTAAGTATAGGTTTGAGTATGACTGTATGTGAGTGTATGCCTTTGTGTATATAAGAATGGATGTGGGGTGCGTTGAAAAAGTCGAGACAGTAATTATTGTT
>OZ010607.1:76469942-76472442 GCA_963932145.1 Acanthosepion lycidas | reverse complement strand
ACTTTATCAAGCCAAATGCGAACAAGAGGCTCTGGGAATATTAAATTCAAAGATTTTTTTCTGTATATGTTTTGCGTATAAGATCTTGCCAATTTCTCTGAGATTATTCTCCTTTTTTGTTTCCATCAATTTTGTTATGAAATATCCCACATTGCGGTAACAGATCTGCCAAGACTGCTGAAACTTTGCAAGGATCTGGAATCAAATTGACTGTGGATGATCTAGCGATTAAAGCACTTTCCAGATATTTTCGTCTTAGTTTCTCCTTTAATTTGAGTAAGAGTTTTTATATCCAAATTAATGTGTTATCTTTAAAGGTTTTTTTTGTGTTCATATAATCTCTTATTTAAATTGCTTGCGGCTTCTCCGATGTATTCCTTGTAGCAATCTTTGCCGGTGCTAGAGTAGGTTCCTCCTTGATGTTTTGGCCTATTATTTTGATTTATATTAATTAAACATTTAAAATGAACTTATCGTTTTCTTTCTCTCACGCACAAACACACACACACACACACACACACACATATATATATATTAATTTCACCCGCCCCATCTTTCTTCCCCACCACTTATTTCCTTACCTCTCCCTCCTTCTTTAAGATTTGATCGGCCATGGTGTGTGTATGTCACCTCGAAATGTATCCTTATTGTTTTAGACATCCGACAACAATCATTTTTCCCCCTTCCTCTCTGTTAAACCCCTCTCTTATGAACTAACATTCGTCCCACACTCATAATTACACTCTCTCTAAATTCTATTTTTATTTCCGGAGTAGGTTTTTTTCTGTTTTCTTTTTGAATTTGTAGGTCTGATGAATTGGATCGTATTTACGATTCCAATGGAATAAATTATGACCATGGAATATTAGTGTTTAAGCCTTTTTATTATATATATATATATATATATATATATATATATATATATATTGTATAATGAAAATGAAAAATAAGTGCACTATACGAACAGTGCCCGATGACAAATATTAAAGATATATATTATTAGAACGAATATAAGTAATGTAAAAAAAAAAATTGACATTTAAAGTTTTATGTGGATTCCTAACTTTTTATATGTGTGCATCGCCCTTTTTAGGTTCCCTTAATGTGCGAGATATATAAACAATATATGGGGCACCTAAATATCGTTATATATATATATATATATATATATGTGTGTGTGTGTGTGTGTGTGTGCGTATGATGTATTTTAGGATATTACACCGATAACATGTGAAAATCGCCACACAATTGCAGTCGTGTTTTAATGTATATCAAAGCATCTCTTCAATCGATTGTAAAATTAGTAGCGCGACTGAACAATTTATTTAGATATAAAAATAAAGTACAACCACTTTTTACGAAAAAAAGTGGGGTTATAACGTTTGTGTCTTTACTCTAATCAACCAATCGAATCGAATCTGACTTACGTTAAATTTAAACTTAGCGAAGAAACAAAAATGAAAAATTAATATTTTATAAATGGGTGATGACCAGTAAATTGGCAGCTAACTGCAGCCAGACATAAACTAAAGGGGATACATATGGCTACATTATTTATATAAACCAGACAATGCAGTTTCCTAAGAAATAATGTTGGCGGGAGGGTAGCGAGGTAACTTAACAAAATGCTAGACAAGTTATATGCGTTGTGAATTCCCTACATATTTTTTGTAGTTGATAAATAAATGATTTCTTTAGGAAACTAGTAAATAATTTGCACATATAGAATTATTTGGTAAATTAATATGCGACTGTTAAATAAAGATCCTTCATATTAGTTGTTAAGAACACTAACCAATCAATGTAAAAAAGTCAAAAATAGCAACCTATTCGCTTTCACAGGACTTGGGCATATATATATATATATATATATATATATATATATATATATATATATATATAAGGCACTAAATCTGCCACCACCTGACAAACTGCTCTTTGTGTCCAAGTTGGTTAAGGCGTGCTGGGCTTAACGGTAGTTTCCTCTACACTGGGTAGGTTTTTTATTTAATATTATTTCTACCACATTCATCCCGGTAGACAAAAATAAAAAAATATACTGTTTAATAAATAAACAGAGCATCTACTCAAATACGGTTATCCACTAAAAACAAGTTTAAAGTGTTAAAAATACGAAACTGTGTATATAAGTAAAGTTTTGTCCCGCCGGATCAACTGCTCTTCGTGGCCAATTTGGTTAAGACGTGACTGGCTTATGGATAGCTTCCTATGTCCTAAGAAATGCAGATTAAAAGAGAGTTTAATTTCCTTTTCATAAGATTTCATAAGTTCTCCTCTGTTAATTTTGTGGAAATTATTACAGACGATCGAGCAAATTCATTAGCGAATAATTTTATTTAAGATTTTATTGATTTAGATATAGTAGTAAAAATGATATGTTAAGTTTAGATAACTTTTCAATTGGAGATATGATAGAATTAGTTGTTAGAACAATGTATTTTTTGACTCAATTATTTTGTCAAGAAGTCCCGTTTTTCTA
>OZ010607.1:76429942-76464942 GCA_963932145.1 Acanthosepion lycidas | reverse complement strand
TAACAAGCTTATCTCGCTAAGATAATTACGACTGAGAAGTGAGTACGATCCTCACTGGGTGCCCCATAATTTCGGCCTTGTGCCACATCTAAGCTACGCTTGGAAAATCGCTATATAACGCCTATTTTGGGAGCGCCACTATGTGGTGGAATGGTAAACTTGAAGAATTACGACTGAGTTCGATCCTCACTGGGTGCCCCAAAACTTTCAGCCTTGTGCCGCATCTAAGTTGCGCTTAGAAAATCGTCAGGACACCTCGACTAATTTTAATGATTAGCAAGCTTGCATTGTGAAATCATTTACATCTGAGTAGTGAGTTCGATCCTCACTGGGCGCCCCATACTTTCAGCCTTGTGCCACAACTAATCTACGCTTAGAAATTACCATATAAGGCCTATTTTCTTGTCAGGCAGTATATATCTTATTTACATTATTATTATTTCAAACTTTGATTACATTGGATACACGTAAGGGAAATAGACATCACATTTTTATTTTTAATATTTCGTCTCTATTATCGTCTATTTTAAATACGATTATCCACTATAATAAATTTTGGAGTAATAAAAAAAATCCGATTAAATATACATAAATTATTCCTTACTTTGTTTACACGCTGACAATTTTCTTCATCTTTATTCTTATTATACCGACGTTTCGATCGTTGTGTCTGAGGCCTTGATCAGTTGCTTGTCGATCCGGTTAACCTTGAAGGACTTTTCAGTTGAAGCCATTATTATATCTATGGGGGTCGTTTGTTCTCGTTCCGCTGACCATGAAACCTCGGGATATTTCGGCTTGCTCTTATTTGGTACAGTTCAGTTAACCCCCGACCCACCTCCCATATATATATATATATATATATATATATATATATATATATATATATATATATATATAATTCATTCTCTTTATCTTTAAATTGTACATATCTTTCTGTCGCTCTCTCACCATTTGATATCTATCTATCTATCTATCTATCTATCTATCTATATATATATATATATATATATATATATATATATATCCCAAGTATATGATTGGTGTATATGGAATGAATTCCAATAACCAACAATTACTATTCTTAAAAGAGTGCTCAATACAAAGTAGAGCAGATATAATTATTTATTTTTAAAGAAAAACAATTTATAACATAAATTTTTTTTTCTTTAAAAATAAATAATTATATATATATATATATATATATATATATATATATATATATATATATAAGATTGCACTGTCCTGTCCAGGAATTGAACTCACTATTTTCGCGTATTGTAAATAATCAGATTCGATGCAAGGGTCTTGTGGTCCTCTTTCAATGTATGAAACGACACCCATCTGTGAAACTATGATACGCTCGCCCCACTTTACAATATCTCAATTTTCATGAGTTAGTAGTCATATAAAATACTAATTTTATTGTAACCTAATTATGTCCAATAATGGCTCATATGCAAAATAGGTGAACAAGTCAACTAGAAGAATTAAAAATGATTACAATAAATACAAATTAGAGATATGTCATAAAAAAGGTTTCCATCTTAAAGAAATCAAAAATGTTTTAAGGCAATTTTTAACTTCAATTTGAGATTTTTCTAGTAAAAATTGTTGAATAATTTGAGCACATTTAAGATTATGGATAAAAAATAGTGAATTTTATAAAATGTTTTTTTTTTTTCGTGACTCAGCATGAGCAAAAGAAATTTACGGATTTGGACGGAAAAAAGACCCCTAAAATTCACTCTATCTATCTATCTATCTATCTATCTATCTATATATATATATATATATATATTGTGTGTGTGTGTGTGTGTGTATGTAAGGCCGGTGCAATGGCCTCGTGCTCCCTCTCCAAATATATGAAACGCCCCCACCAAACACTCCTATATCTCAATTTTCATAAGGTAGTACTCATACAAAATACAAATGTTATTGCAATCTAATTATAGACAATAATGGAGAAACCATATGCAATATAGGTGAAGAATTAGACTAGAAAATCTGAAAATATATACAATGTATGTAAATACAAATTAGAGACCTGTCATAATAGATCATACCCTCTTAAATAAATCAACAATGTTTTGAAGCGATTTTTAACATCAACTTAATTTTTTTTTGGTAAAAACTTGAATCATTTTTTACACATTGACCATTATGGATAAAAAAAAAATCAGTGAAATTTTAATTTTTTGATGTGTTTTTTTTTTTTGTTTTTTTTTTCAAATCTCATGAGCAAAACAAATTAAGGGATTTAGACAAACAAATAAAAGAACACAAAATGGCCTCAAAATCCGCGAGATTTTTTTTATCCTTTAATAGTCGGTTTAATTTGTAACGTATATAAATGTAGATAGAAAAAAGAAAATATTGGTATCATAGCGAGGGTCACAAAGCATTGCCCGTGACCCATAATCACGCCGCCACCCATGATCATAGGTTTCGGGTGTAGTAAGCACTGACCCTGTAAAAAATTGACCGTGACCCCCAATCACGCCGCCACCCATGGTCATAGGTTTCGTGTGTAATAAGCACTGACCCTGTAAAAAAATTGATAACTCCTCATCGTAGAAATTTTGTTTATATATTTATCATCTGTATTCCTTGCTCATGTACTTGTAAAATCCTCCGCATAACTACCTATCAGTCTATGTGTATAGATATATTTCCTTAGTCGATCTTTCAGACTACTATGTCCTTGTCTTTGAACGGGCGCAACTGTATGCCGGGATAATGTTTATTTATTTAGATAAATTATTTGCAAGTTAATTCCTGGTGCTCTGTATTTCCGCCCCGGGTCGACCGTGTTTTACTAACAGCGTTTCAGTGGAGGGGGAAAAATGATGAGATCCGCCCCTCCCCTACCATATACGCAGGGACTAATAATTATTTGAGCTGTATTCGATCGCTCATGATGTAGACACATATACAGGAGGATCCGCAAGAAATTAACTTCATGATATTTTAAATATCCGCTCGTCAAACAAGAAGTGGAAATTAATATCAAAACTGATTATTATTCGTATGATATATGATGGCAAATCCTACACAAACACTCTCGCATACACATAAGTGTATGTATCATTCTCTCTCTTTCTCTCTCTCCCTCTCTCTCTTTCTCTCTCTCTCTCTCTATATATATATATATATATATATATATATATATATATATAGTTTTAAGGTGTGCTATATTATGGGATAAAGTGCTCAATATCAGAGATAGAGCGTATATAAATATAAATATAAAAGTGAACATGGAAGCCAAAACTCAGAGGCGACAGGCTGTTTCATGCTAAACGCAATCTATTGCGTCTAACACGAAACAGTCTATCGCCTCTAAGTGTTGAGTTCAATGTTCACTTTTATATATATATGTATGTATGTATGTATGTATATATTTTCGATGTCCCAATGGGAGCATTTGATTCATCTCAAATAGCAGATTTTATAGGCATATACATTTTAGATATCCTAAGCAGATTCCTTAACCCTCAAAATGTACGGCTATACAGGGATGCACTTATTATTATACCTAACACCAATGGCTCTCTAATATCCCAACTACAGAAGAAGATAATTAAGGCCTTCAAATTTCTGAGATTTAAAATCGAAATATCATCCAACCTAAAAATCGTAAATTTTCTAGACGTTACATTTAATCTAGACAATAACACCTACAAACCCTTCCAAAAGGAAAACTAATCGCCCATATACATAAATATCAACTTAAACCACCCAAAAACAATTATAAACCAAATTCCAAATACAGCAAATACAAGAATAAACAAACTGTTTTCTAGTAAAATAATTTTTAACCAAAATAAATCGACATATAAGCAAGCCCAATTAAAGAATAAATTTAAACAAACATTAAATTATACAGATAAATGAATTAAAAACACATCCATTAAGTCCAAAAATAGGAAAGGGAGATTATATTGTTCAACCAGCCTTTCTGTAAACTATCTAATATCAATATAGGGAAATACTTTCTAAAACTAATAGACAAACATTTTAGTAAAGATGAAGTATTGAAAAAGATGTTTAATAAAATGAATTTAAAAAATTAGTTATTCATGCATGAGCAATGTAGAAAAAATTATAAGCTCTCACAATAGCAAAATTATTAGAGAATTTCACAATAATCAATTACAAAGGGATCTTAATGCAAACCAATTGAAAAAGGAAACATCTACCTGTAATTGCAGGGCAGGATCCGATTGTCCAGTAGAAGGAATATGCATGGCAGAAAGCGTGATATACGAAGCTACCATTTTCCCCAAGGAAAATATAAAAGAGAAAAAGATATATATAGGAATATCTGCGGGAAATTGGAAGCAACGGTTTTATAACCATTGCCAGTCCTTCACAAATAAATCTAAAAAAACACCAAACAGCACTATCAAAACATTATTGGTATTTGTTGGAGAACGGCTTAACCCCACAAGTAAAATTGTAAATCGTCTCTACGGCTCGAACTACAATAAATTTCAGAGACCGATGTGACCTGTGTATAAAAGAGAAGATCCTAATGATAAAGCATACAGATCCTGATATATTACTGAACCAACATAACGAGTTAATTTTTAAATGTAGACATAAAACCATTTCAATCTAACTAAATATATTTAGAAAAAACTAGATAGGAAGTAAGATATTGTGTTATATCTGGATTTAGAAATGATTGTATGCACACATGGGTGCGGATACATAATTGTATGTATACAAAAGTGTAGATGGACTTGGACATAGATATGTGGATTCATGTGTACATGTATATGCATTTGTGTGAGTGTGTATATATACATATGTATGTGTATATGTATTGTAGGTGTATATCTAAAAATATATATAAGTGTCGATGTGCATTCGTAATTTTAGGTAGGCATATTTGTATATATCTATCGAGTCATGTATATAGGATTGCATGTGGTCTGTATATATATATATATATATATATATATGTGTGTGTGTGTGTGTATTTGTGAGTTCGCATATGTAATATGTGTGAATATATGTAGGATATTGTAATATATATGCATATATAGGTATATATGGGTATAGATTTGTCTTTATATATATATAGAGAGAGAGAGAATTCTAATGGAAGGACATAAAATTCTTTTATTAATCTTTAATCTTATTTTCTCTTTAAATATTCTCTAATTACAATTGTGAGATTGAAATTTTTAATCATCTGGAGGTAATTTCATTTTAAATTGATAATTTAATTTAAATTTAAATATATTACTCTTTACCTATCAGTCTTGAAAGTAAAAGTATTAAAATTAGAAATATCTTTTTTTTTAAAATTTAAACACTTAAGTCAACACTTAATGTTAAAATTAAATGTAAAATTTAAGGAAAAATTTAAATAGATATAATTATGAATACGTGTAAATATTTATAAATGTATGTGTAAGTATTTATATATGAACATGCATAGGTACCTGATACATATGTGTGTGCTTATGTTTGTAATTGCACATGTAAATGAACGTATGTATATGTGAGATTTACATAAATGTATATGTGATATATATATGAAAAAATATTTTTTTTAATATTATCTTCAAATATTACTCTATCTTAATTTGAAACCAAAACTTTAAGTAAGGAAGATTACCCATCTAAAAATAGTTATAAATTACATTCATGAATTAGACTCAAACTGATAAAGATGTTACCATAACAGTCATTTACAATATTAAAAGATTACTATTAGTAAACTTTTATTTTCTAAATTTATTTTTAATATCTTTTTTATTAATGTGTTTTTAAATATAGTATTTAACTCATATTAAATCCCTAATTTATTTGTAAAGGAGTTAAATATTTAAATTGCTAGCAAGCATTAAATTAATTTCTTCGTGGATTTTTTTTAAACATTTAAATTTCTATCAAACGTTATTTTTTTTTTTACCTAAATTGCTAAAATTATAGCAGCCCCTGTTCTTCCTACGTAAACCCAAAATACATCTTCTTTCTCTTTACTTCCCCCTTTCTTTCTTTTCTTTTTCTTTTTCTCTTTTCTCGCTTTCCCTTTCAACATATCATTTCCGTTAAGTTGACCGATTAAATAAGTCAATGTCTGATCCTTACCCCCTCCTTCCTGAATACTAAGTATGATAGAAAGAAATATTAAAATAAACCTTCTGTAAACTCGACCATGTCTCTCACAACACTCCTCGCAACCCTCTCTGTTAAATTACATAAACTTAATACTACCCGTCAAAAGTGTAAATTTTTATTTCATTTTTCGATTCACCCTTTGAAAGTGATGTCTGAGGATCCAGCGTCCTTTAAAAGGTCTCTGGTGAAATAAACTATTACAATGAAGCCTTACAGTGGTCTGTTTTTTTCTTTAAATTATTAGCTCTGAATTTACATTGAGCTCTCAGGATTTCATCCTCTATGGGACTACTCATACGGATTAGCAAGTTTTTCGTAACATAACTATATATATATATATATATATATATATATATATATATATATATATATATATTAAATTTATTTTAGGATACTACATCGAAAACATGTCAAAATCTCTAAACAATTGCAGCCGTGTTTCGATGTGCATACAAAGCATCTCATCAGGCGATTGTAAAACAAAGAATATTGCTCTACTTTGTATTGAGCCTTCTTTAAAATTGTACTCTATTCTTTCTCATCTTACCTGGGTATGTATGTATGTATATATATATATATATATATATATATATATATATATATATATATATATACATATATATATATATATGAAATTTGTCTATTTAGGCAGCAAATTCTCTTTTAGGCATGTCTGATCGAATAAATTAGAAACGTTATCTCTGCTAAAATCCGTTCATACTCCCGAATCACCATCTGTGTATTGAAGTTAAATGATGAGAGTAATGTACTATAGCTGTTTGAATTTCTTTTATTTTCATTTCCCAAAAATTATCCACTGTGGAATTTTCTCTCTCTCTCTCTGTCTCTCTCTGTCTCTCTCTCTCTCTCTATATATATATATATATATATATATATATATATATATATATATATATATATATATGCGCGCGAGCATGACATAGTGTATTTGGGTAGCAATTCTTCTTTCATACAAATTTCATTAAAGATGACTGTCAAAGTACTTCGATTATGCTTTTTACTTATTTATTTATTATTTTTTGTCTTCGTGTAAGAGTTTTTTTTTTTTTTTTTTCTGGGCATAAAGTGTGTAAACATTTTCTATATGTCCGAGCTCTTTCGGTTATTCTGTTAGCCATTATGAAGGACGTTTTTTTTTAATTTTTAATTCAAAGATTTTTATACAATTATCTCGAGTGAAAGGAATTGTTTTTTTTTTTTCAAAAATGATCAGCAGGTTATGGCCGTGGTCATATTTGATATTATTGAATGTCGGCATTTTTTTATTATTATTGAAGCTTTCCTTATGTTTAGCCCACCTTGTTACATATGGATGAGGCTATTATACGTGTATATGTATATTCTACGAGTATGTTGTAGATGGATCTTGGTAGGTTTTCGTGTATGTTTCAATTAGACGTAATTGAGCTATGGTCAGAGGGATGTTAACTAATGAAGGTCGAATGTTTCCTATTGGCATTTCCATTTTCGAGCTGAAATAAATGCCATAGTTGACCAATTACTAATTTGTAAAGCAAGCTATAAGACATCACCTTTTAAAGGTTTCTAGTAAAGAAACTTTCTTCAATCAAACTGACCTGAACACGGGCGAAATGTCGTTAAGTAGCCTCGTCATATGTTGTCTTTCATGTGGATGGCATACATTACTCGGACAGAAATGTCTAAACTATCCTCTGAATAGACTGAGATAGATAGATAGATAGATAATAAACAGAGTCGACAGATATATATATATATATATATATATATATATATGCATGTATGTATGTATATATATATATATATATATATATATATATATATATATATATATATATATATATATATATATAGAGAGAGAGAGAGAGAGAGAGAGAGAGACTTGGGATAGATAGATAGCTAGATAGAAATGGCTTGGGATAGATAGATAGATAATGTACAGACTTACATAGATAGATAGATAGATAGATAGATAGATATTATCAGACTCTGAAAATTGATAGAGAGATAGATAATGTACAGACTTAGATAGATAGATATGAACATACTCTGAAAAATTGATAGATAAATTGATAGATACGTATGAACAGACTCTGGAAATTGATAGATAGATAGATAGATAGATAGATAGATAGATAGATAATAAACAGAGTCGACAGATAGACTTGGGATAGATAGCTAGCTAGATAGAAATGGCTTGGGATAGATAGATAATGTACAGACTTACATAGATAGATAGATAGTTAGATAGATAGATATTATCAGACGCTGAAAATTGATAGATAGATAGATATTGTACAGACTTAGATAGATAGATAGATATGAACATACTCTGAAAAATTGATCGATAAATAGATAGATACGTATGAACAGACTCTGAAAATTGATAGATAGATAGATAGATAGATATGAACAGACTCTGAAAATAGATAGATAGATAGATAGATAGATAGATAGAAAGAAAGGGAAGAAGAAATAGAATTAGATCCATAAATGCTAACGAAGTATTGTTCAGATCCACACAAAATTGTATGCTAAACTATAAGCAATACAATGTATATTCAATAGAAATTGTTTACTCAGTCTGTTTGGTAATCAATAATCTATGGGTCTTTAGGGACAGACGCACAGACAGACATAGCGCTACAAACACCAGAAATTTGAATAATTTTATGTCGTTTTTCACGAAATCTTAAACCTGACAATTGTTACAGGGCGGGGTACTACACAGGCTGCGATGGGTAAATTGTCGCCATTTTATATTTTTAATTTTATGCAGGCGTATTGTTTGTTTTTATTTTATTTTCTCGACTGCACAGTATAGTAGGGTTACATATCTGGGCACCATCCGTGAGAAAATCGAGCATCAATGCTCAATAAATGTGGAAGAGGCATGTTGTACTGCTTGGCATTCGCGCCGGAAGCTCCAATACGAACATTTCAGGGTGTTTTGATGTCATTCTGTGGACAGTGCATAAGATCTGGTAAGAGTTGAATGTTATTTACAGTCAGCACCAAAATGTTTGGAGTGATCACTAATGATGGCGACATTATGCCTCCATTCAACCTCCCACAGGGCATCAGACTCAACAAGGAGACCTAGATCATGCCGTGAGGAGATAGTGCTGTCCTAGATCAAGAGGGTGGATGCTGGAAGACCCTATGTCTGGCAACATGTCTCTGCACCGTGCCACATAAACAGGAGAAACCTGTCATAGCTGTCAGACGATTTCTGTGGCAACCTAACTCGCCAGATTGCAACTCCCTTAATTATTTATGCGTGGATTGCAGTTGAAGCAGGGCCCAACAAAACTCCTTGTATCACTGAAGATTAACCGAAGGAAAGGATTATAGCAGCACTAACTTAAACAAGGAGACCACCCAGAAGAGATACAGGAGAATCCGAAATCGTCTAGAGGCTGTGGTTGAAGACAATGGCGATTTTATTGAATAAATTTACTCTTTACTAATTCAAGATATTTTTGTGTCATTTTGTTAAATACATCTTTTAAAATGAGATGTGTTATTTTCATTTTTGGCTTCTGATTGGTGACGAGTTGTCTTAGAGTTGAGTTGTCACAGTGATGAGTTGGGCGGTTTTTAGTTGTGGGTGTTGAGTCGGCGGTTCTGAATCGGCTGTGATGAAATGTTCCATCCCGTGCCTCCCGTCCGTTTTCCACGCCTCCTCTTCTTTTGAGCAGTAGCAGAGGATTATCTCTTGTTTACTGTTTAGGACTGGGTTTCTAAAGTCTATCTCAACTTATACTTCAAACTCGTCCGCTTGACCTCTTCAAGTCTAGAGTGAGCTGTTAGCTTTCTTGCATAACGCGAAGAACTTCACCTCTTGCCCCTTTCTTACGCTCATAACACATCGCAGAGTAACCCTCTATCTTGAGTCGCTCTTGTGTCTTCTGTTGGGTGAACATTGATAAAATAAAATAAAAAATCTCTAAAGTCGATTTCCTCTAGCAAGTACCTGCCATTCCTGGCTCGCCTTATGAAGAGCCATATCTCATACGGGCCACTGGCCGGAAAAGGTTTCCCATGCCTGACTTAAATTCTACATTCTTAGTATTTCTAATTGCATTAGCTTATATATAAAGAATTTACAAAATTCATTAACTGAGATGTTTTTTTTTTTTGTTTGTTTTTATCAAACGGGATATAGAAAGGATAGATTGATTGATGTGTTTATTTAACGGCACAACACCTTATGGGTCATTTAATGCCGAAATTTAATTTTCTTGGGAACTCTGAAATAATAAAAATATGATTTCCGTTATTCTGCTTTCACAATTGAGTACATGGTAGATGAAACTCAGCTTTTGTTCATATACATGCTTGTGTGGATATAATTACTAGAGGCAATGATATGTGTGTTTTATGTTGTAGTTTTATTGAAGTTATATTTTGGAAGACAGTTTAATTTCATGAAGAAGTTGTAGGATATTGTTTGTCACGAGTTCTTTCATGTTAGTTGTTTGATTTTGTTTGGCAGCATATCAACACCTCTGTGGGTTATTTAATGCTAAAATCTAAATATTTCGTATGTAATTTTATGCTTTCAACTACAGATATTTTGTACATAATTATATATTCATACGAAAGTTATATTTTTTAGATAATATTTTGCAGATCATAAAATGTATTGTTAGTTATTTTACTACAAAAATTTATTTGTCATTTTTATATAAAAATGTGCTGTTTATTTTTCTTTAGGTTTCATTATTTGCCCATAGCCGACACCCTAACAGGTGTTAAACCCCACCAGGTAAGGGTTGATCTGGGGACAACAGCTATTAAGAGATTGTTCCACACTCATCAAAACCGCCAATCTTCTGATCAGAAGCTTTCTTGGTGGATGTAGTTTATCATTATTCTGTTCAGACTGTTGTCCTCATCATTATTCAGAAGAAAGTTATATTTTTTAGATAACATTTTGTATATCATAAAATGTATTGTTCATGATTTTACTATAAAAAAATTATTTGTCATTTTTACATAAAATGTACTGTTTATTTTTCTTTAGGGTTCATTATTTGCCCATAGCCGGGACCCTAAAAAGTGTTACCACCCCAGGTCAGGGTGGATCTGGGAACAACATATATTAATAGAGTTTGATTTCTTGTCGGATATTTTATGGATTAATTTCATGAAAGAGTTTTTTCATGTTGTATGTTGGGTAGTATTTTTAAACGGATTTGGCTGAAGTCGCTACAATTTGTTATTATGTGCTAAAAAGGTTAATAAAACAAGTTTACATCTATTCAATATAGTGTAGATTATTTTTTTCCAGGCGTTGTTCGTTCCATGAAAATTTCGTTACAACTTCAGTAACTGACACTTCTTAAAATTAAAATTTGTATTTAGGAAGATTCTTGCTTGGATTGAGTTTGATCCCTACTAGATGCAACATTACTATGGCTGTGTGTCAGGTATATTTACCTGGCCTCCTCCACCAAGGCTGGGTGTGACACAAGGTCGATTTAACGTGGGGAGAACCTTACGCCTACGGGCCAAGGACAAAATTTGATTTTTGCCCAGACCCTACGATGCATGTCACCGATATTAAACCGAAATTTAATTTTCTTGGCAGCTTTGAAGTAATAAAATATGTTATTCTGCTTTCACAGCTGAATACATGGTAGATGATACTCAGCTTTTGTTCATATACATGTTTGTGTGGGCATAATTACTAGAGGCGGTAATATATGTTATAAGTTATATTTTAAAATACCATTTGATGTTTTAAGAACTTGTAGGATATTAATGGATTAAAAGAATTCTTTCATGTTGATTTTCGTTTGCTGGCATATCAACATCTACGGGTTATTTCATGTCAAAATAACTTCAGATTTTTATTTGATGCCTACGTACACCACAAAACTAACTGTTGACTCACATAAAATTGATTATCAATAGCCCTCATTTATTTCTCATGGTTCTCGTCGACATGCCTGACAATGTCTTACCGTTTAGAAAGTTATTTTTTTGGCAACTGAAAACACAATCTTGTCAGAGGCCTGAAACACTTTTCTCATTATAAACACCAAGACCTGTCGTGTTTGTTTTGTTTGTTTAACGGCATATCAACTGCTTATGGGTCATTTAAGGACGAAACTTAATTTTCTTGGGAGCTTTGAAGTAATAAAATATGATATATGTTATTCTGCTTTCACAATTGAATACATGGTATATAATACACAACATTTGTTCATATACATGTTTGTGTGGACATAATTACTAGAGGAGGTGATATGTGTGTTATAAGTTATAATTTGGAATACCATTTCATTTTTTTAAGAAATTGTAGGATATTTTATGGAGGCGGTGTAATGATTAGCAAGCTTGTCTCGCTAGAACAATTACGACTGAGTAGTGAGTTCGATCCTCATTGGGTGCCCCATACGTTTGGCCTTGTGCCACATCTAAGCTACGCATGGAAAATCACTTTGGGCATCACGAGGCGGTGTAATGGTTAACAAGCTTGTCTCGCTAGAACAATTACGACTCAGTAGTGAGTTCGATCCTCACTTGGCGTCCCCTATTTTCGGCCTTGTGTCACATCTATGCTATGCTTGGAAAATCACTATAATAAATATCGCGAAAGGATCGGTATAGAACGCCAATATTTTGTGACTGCTCATCCAGAGTGGCCTTGTGTCAGTGTTGGTTAGAGGTGATTATTTCGGTGGTTTTGTTGACATTTTAAAAAGGAACACTTAACAAATCTTGTGCCCCGTGCTGTCAGTCTAAAATTTGATACAACTGTGCGCTCACGACAACCTTGAAAACACCGTCACTCATCTGATAAAGATACGTTCGTCCAAAATAGCTTGGAGTCTTGATGGGGACGATTGGGTAAACCTTTCCCCTTCCTACCATTAATCGAAAAGGGCGGTTCTGGGGTGGTGTCATTTTGTCAGTCACGGGATATAAATAACTAATGAGGTTTTGAAAAGCAGTCAAAACGTGGCTCATATGGTAAAAAGCTCAACTTTGATTGAGCGGACATTAGATGGAAAACGTCTAGAAATTCATGGACAGTTCCATCAGCATATATATATATATATATATATATATATATATATATATATATATATATATATATATATATATATATATATAACATTTTATGTCTATACGTTCTTTTTATTGATACAGATATGCTCTGTTTATAATAAACAGTATTAAAAACATTTACCGGCTTGTATGTCCGTCCTCCGACAGGAATCAAACCTGTATCCTATACGGAACCGTCATTTAGCCTGACGTGCCTTAACCGATTAGGCCACAGAGGAGCGTTCGGTTATCAAGGTCGATTTTACTGTATTTAATCACAATTCTCCATGATTTTCTCTCATACTTTCATATCTGATCAAATGTAACAAATGATGTTACACATTTTGAAATGGACAATATATATATATATATATATATATATATATATATATATATATATATATATAATTATTTATTTAAAAATATGATTCCAACTCGCTACATAAGAGGTCTCATGTTTCAAAACAAGAGCCGAAAACTTCAAAATAATATTTGAATTAACTTGAGTTAAAGTAGGCTCTGTTCCATCTTCAAGCGAAATTTTTTTGGGAATGACTTATTTCCGAAATTTACTAGTTTTAATAGTATGGTCAGAATTGAAATCAAAAATTTCCATGGTAACATCAAGGGCGGATTGTTTAGAATTGGCAGGGGAGGGGTGTTAATAATTTTATCAGTATAGAGTTATTTTCATAGATGCCGGGTCAGGGTAAGGTGGGGGTGGCTAAATTTACGACGGAGGAAGTTTTCGCATAGTCTGGCTTGAGCGTCTACGGAGATTATATTTGCTCTACTTTCGTATCGAGCACTATTTTTTAAAAATAATAACAAAAATACTAAGGAACTTTGGATTATTTACCAAACCAGTTTCTTTCCTATTTTCTACAATATTTTCACACACACACACACACACATATATATATATATATATATATATATATATATATATTTATATATATATATATATATACGTTAGTACTCGATTGGAAAATCCTCGGATAGCTCAACTTACAGTAGAAAAATTGGAAATAAAAAAGAAAGAATAAAGAACATTAAAGGAAGACGAAACAATCGACAAGTTTTTAAGCTCCAAGTCCAAGAAAAAAAAACCCAAAACGAGTGAAAAGACAACGCTAAGTGCGGCGTAAACTAGAATAATCTTAAGGACCCAGACTTTACCCTGAAGATCCGTTTAGGTGAAACCTAGGTAGGTTTTCCTGGTTCCTTAGGATTATTCTAGTCATACATATATAGATTTCTAGCTTTTGTAACAACGTTTTCCCCTTGCGAAGTATTGTTAACTAATTTGAAATTTTAAAACCATTTATTTTACATGCAACATCATCACTTGATAAGACACCGGAGGTGTTGAAACAAAATGGCTATTTTTGTAGTGATTTCATAACATATTTATGTTATAATTTTTAATAAATAATTATATATATATATATATATATATATATATATATATATATATTGTGTGTATTTAGGCAGCATCTTTTCATTCATACACGTTTCATTAAATAATATCGTTGAAAGAAGAAAGAAATTCACAGTAGTGATCCATATTTTTTTAATCCAATCTAAGCTTTCGGCTTACTTAAGCCATTATCAAAGATGTCAATTACAACATATTAAACAATATACGGACAAGACAGTGATGATAGTCTGTCATTGTTTACATAGAAGATTTCTAAGCAACGATAAACACGCGCATATAAGACGCTAGAAGCGAAAATCGGACCGCATCTCATGACGTCACACATGACCACACGAGAGTGAATTGTAAAAGTATGAATCGAAAGCCGTTGGTATGAACCAATGGCTTCTGTTACCAATTATAGACATTTAAGAATATTTGTAGAGATGCCATAATTATATATATATATGTGTGTGTGTGTGTGAGTGTATGTCTGTGTGTGTGTGTGTGTGCGTGTGTGTGTGTATATATATATATATATATATATATATATATATATATATATACAAACGTAAAAGAACGAAGAGTAAGATTTCAGTGTTCAAAATATTAAATTAATACAGGCCTCAATACAAAAGTAGAGTCGTAAATATTTATTTATTAAAGTCCTGGGTATGACGATAAACTACATCCGGCAGTGAGACTTTTGATCAGGAGATCGTGCGTTTTGAGCAGCGTGGAACCACCTCTTAATTGCTGTTGTTTCCAGATCCACTCTGATCCAAGGTGGTAGAACCTGTTAGGATCCCAGCTTCCTAGCAGGAAGATATGCTTCGATAACTGCATTTCTGAATAAAATATTTTCGTAGCATCGTCATTTCCCACCTGATGAACGTTAAAAAATTAACGTTGAAACAAGATGTACAGTTTTGTAGTGGGTACGTGCATGTTATAATGTAGCATAATATATATATATATATATATATATATATATATATATATATATAGGTATCAAAAGAAGAGGTTATAGTAGTCCCAACGAGGGAAATGTGTGTATAATAAAAAGAGAGAAACCGCAAACGTTTTTGGTTGTAATGTGGATTTTTAAAAAATATATATATTATGCGTCATTTTCCATAATTTTCCTACACGAGATTTCGGTCTCGCGACCTTTATCAGGCAAAGAGTGAATATTTCCACATATTATTAAAAGGAATGAGATTTTCTTATGTTTCTCGATGTTAAATATTCTCGATATTAGACATTCTGTTTTTTGTGTGTTAGTGACCCAAATGTCTTTCTTGAACTGGCAGTGAAAGAATTCTGCATGAAGGGTAATAAAACACTTAAGACTGGTCCGAGAAAGGGTGAGAAAAGATATCTATATTCTTATCTTTTAATGACCCCTGTGTGTTCTTAGATCTATTTCCATTTTTTTTTGTTTTTGTCAGCATGCGTACGCCTACGTATATTCCCTCCCCATATATATATATATATATATATATATATATATATATATATATATATATATATATATACTGTCTTATTATAAGGACCAATTTCTTAACATCGTTATTAAACTGATTGAAGAAGGAGCCGTAGTTTTCGTCATTCCGTTCATATTCCCAAGTACTTTCAATCTCATCCAATATTATCTTCAGGGGTGAATTGCTAAGACTAAAATGGAGAAGGCTGAATGTACTGGGAAAAATAAATATCTCCTGACGAAGGCACAGAACAATTACACAAAGGTTCCTCTACGAAACTCCAGAGTAGAAGGGCTGAATATGACATCAATAATAAATATACATATATCTACGTTCGAAGTGCGACTTAGGTTTCGTTGTTTTACCACCTCATCAGGCGCAAATAATCAGTTAACATTTTTTTTTTAATTATTATACTTGGTGTCATGGGAGGAACGCCAAATTACAAATAAAATAATTTAAATATAATATTGGGTTGTATATACAGAAAATAGGGTGTAGGTTGGGGCCATTGTAAAAAAAGTAAACAAACATGCTAGGTCAAAGTTTAAAAGAGGAACATCGGGTAAATTGTTAAGTTATAATTGACGTTAAAATGGTTAAGGCGAGGCTGTAATCAATATATCACCAAATATATGGAAAGTGAAAGTGAAAGTGAAATTTGCATAATATGTTTATCTAGAATTAAAATATTTTAAGAGAATTATTTTCCTAGGATTACAACCTAGTATTAGTGATTTATACATAAGTATATGTTATTTATATATATATGTATATCTAGTTATTTGATGCACAAAAATCTCCCACTCTCTCTCTCTCTCTCTCTCTCTCTCCATATATATATATATATATATATATATATATATATATATATATATATATATAGTCATCTACAAACAGAATGTTTCGCTGTATCACAGCTCCTCAGTGTGGCTAGACATTCAATCGCTTCAAGACGGGACCGAACCCTGACCAAATTAGTATCAGTTGGAGATTCTAACCCCTTGGTTATCAACGCCCGGTAGAGAGAAAGAAGAATTTTTACGTATTTATTTTTTCATAAAAAACGCCAGTGACCTAAAGAAGTCAATCCAGTTTGGAGAGTCTTGCATTATCAGCAGTAAGAGTGACTCTTTATAAATCCGCGTTTGTCTCCCCACAGTGCTCGACCAATTTAATTATTTTTTCGGGAGCTAATACACACACATATATGTATATATTATTATTTTAGTATATATATATATATATATATATATATATATATATATATATATATATATATGAGTTCATACGTTAATTTCGACATGTCGAACCTCGAAAATGAGATATTTACAGATTAAAAAAACATCCATCTAAGATATATTGATGATATTCTTATGTTAGTTAAAAATGCAGATGAAATACTTCAACTTCAAAAACTTTTCCAAAATAATGCTGTCCTTAAATTCACATATGAACTCAATACTAATAATAAAATCCCCTTCCTTGACATATTGATAAACACAAATAATAACAAATTTACTATTTCGCCATACAAAAAACCTACAAGCATAAATTCATGTACACTTAACTACAAGAGCGAATGCCCATATTACTACAAAATAGCAATTATAAAGAATCTAATACATCGTGCAGAAACTAATTCCTCCACAAAACAGATTTTTTACAGTGAACTAAAGAATATAAAACATACACTTATTAATAATAGCTTTCCAAACTATATAGTTGATGAAGAAATAAGATGCTTTCTTAGAATTCTTAATACTAAGCAAATAATACATAATACTGTGTCTACTGATCTCAAACATATTAATCTCCTATATCGTAATCAAATGCATACTAATTATAAACAAGATGAAAATATACTAAAATATTTAGTAAATACTAATATATCAACAACAGATCCTAGCAAAAAAATTAAATTAATCATATACTACACTAAATCTAATATATCCAACTTAATTCTTCGCAATGATTCTTCTCCCCCGGTTAACGATTTGCAAAAAAAACAAAAACAACATAGTTTATAAATTCAAGTGCCCTTTGGAAGATTGTATCTCCAACGGATTAAATAATATTTATGTTGGTCACACGACAAACTCACTTCCACGACGCTTGACTCTACATTTGAATGATAACTCTAACATTTTTAGGCATTTAAAACAACATGTCTGGCCGCATACACAATTCCTGAAAATGTTGTTGAAAACCCAAATATACTTAAACCAGAAAACAATAAACAAAAACTAAAAATTCTTAAGGCTATATACATAAAACAGTTGAAACCTAATCTGAACAAAACAATTAATAACAGAAGGCATTGGTTTATACCAACGGCTTCCCATACTTAACATTTCTCGTTTTCATTCTCGCGTGGTCATGTGTGATGTCATGGGCCGCGGTGCAATTTTCACTTCCAGTGGCTCGTATGCACGAGTTTGCCGTTGCTTGGAAATCTTCCATTCAAACAAAACAGACTATCATTGTTGCTGTGTCCGTGTATTGTTTAATTTATTGTAATGTACTTGTCATCTCTGATGATGGCTTATGTAAGCCGAAAGCTTAGATAGGATTAAAAAACATGTATCAATATGGTGATTTTCTTTCGTCTTTCAATAATCATGTTATTAAGATTATCAGACGATAACATGTGCTAACACCACGGGTCAGTATGGACCTGGAAACAACAATAATTAAGAAGTGGTTAACATATATATATATATATATATATATATATATATATATATATATATATATATATATATATATATATATTATGGTCCAAAATTTAACGATAGCTAGGAATAAGCAAAATTTATATGGCATTTTTTAAAAGCTAAAGAAACAACAGGTTTCGTCCCAGCCTTATCAAGTTTATTTCTGGGATATAAAATAAACGTGTAAATTTAATTAATATTAATGATAACGAATGGAAACATGATGAATTTCAAGAAAACTAGAGTCCAGTAACATTCAGACCCAGTAAGCATTCCCTCTGTTTACAGAGGGAAGGCCCACGGGATCTGATATACAAGGAATTTAGAACCTTGAGGTGATATGAGGAGTGGGACCTAGATAAAATCGAAAAACGGTCACCACTAAAATCAAAAACACAATTCCTCTTATTTATTTCATACTCAGCAATAGCAGAGCCAGAAGTATTAATTAGTTGGCTTTTCCTGGCATCCGGATTCAAAATCCTGGGAGGTAAGTGTTGTTTTATTCTCAGATCCAAACGTTGGAACGTCCTCCCTATGTAGTCGAGTCCACGACTACACTTATATTTATAAATCACTGAATTAACATGATGATATACATAATATATATAAAGAGATGTATCATATTTTAATTTTTTCATTAAATAATTGACATTTATATTGTTTCCCCTATATAAACATGGACTCTTCTTCGCCCTCCAGCTATGGGTAAATAGCAGGACAGACTGGGCTCTATAGCCTTGGATGGCAACTGGTCTAGGAGAAGGAGAACTCTGAATTCAAAACCTGTTGTTGTGTTGGGTTGTGTGTGTGTGTGTGTGTGTGTGTAGAAGAGTGGAAAGTGACTTGGATTGAGCAATCGGAGAGCTGAGTTCGAATTCAAGTCGATCCCATTACATTCACTTACGTTCTTATAACCTTCGGAAAGGTGTGAATCCTCCTCTTCTCACTCCAGCTATGGGTAAATAGCAGTACAGACTGTGTTTATAGCCATGGATGGCAAATAGTCGAGGAGAAGGACAACTCTGAATTCAAAACCTGTGGAGGGTCATTTGGGGACCTTGTGGCACGTAGCGCACCAGATCTCTGTATTCGGCCCTTCAAAAAGTGTGATTGGTTCTGCACAAAGCCTTCAGATCACATGCGCTGGTGTCTAGCTGTCGGTTCCTAGGAACTGATCTGCTTGGCCCTCCTACGTCGATAAACGACGGGATTGTCCAGCATATATATATATATATATATATATATATATATATATATATATATATATATATATATATATATTATTATTATTACTATTATTATTAATAGAAAATGTATAAGTATAAGAAACTATACTCGATCGGAAAACCTTCGGTGTATTGATCTGCAAATAAACAAGCCAATACCAAAGGGAAAAAAGTAATAAAAGAAAGAAAGAACCAAGAACATGTACGTTAGCCGAAAATAATCGTCCAGCATGCAAGTCTAAGGCCCAAAGAAAAAACCCCGATGCGAGTACGCAAAATAATTAAATAAAGTGCTCAATACAATGAGTAGAGCAGACCTAGTTAAACCTAGAGAGCTAGACAAACCTACCAAGGTTTCACCTAAGCGGATCGTCGGGGAAGTCTGGCTTCTCTGACGATCCGCTTAGGTGAATCCTTGGTAGATTTTTCTGGCTCTTTAGGTTTAACTATATATATATATATGTTTAATTGAATTTGACATAAGACAAATGTTTATCTTGCATGCGTATAAGAGATTTCGATTTGTAGGCAAAAATTAATTTAAATTTAGGATCCAGTGACCATTTAGAGAATTCTTACTAAATCTACGTCACACAAAAGAAATCTCTTATGCCAGCTTACGATTTAATATTCTTGGAATATGTATGGTTCCATTCTTCTCCCCCAACTTATAGGTTAAATAGTTGGACAGATTAAGGACAGGATAATTCTGAATTCAAATTAGCTAGGTTGGCATGAGATTAGTAACTTCATCGTGTAAAAACCTACCATTTGGTACGAAAACACCTGGCTGTGGCCCCATAATTACCCGGACCGACATTCACCTGATGAAGGCCAGAGAGTACAACGGTCGAAACGTTGGCATAAAAACAACAAAGATAAGTACAATAGTCCACGTTTAAATAATGTAATAACTTTACATCCCAGAAACCTGGATAACTAATCAAATACATGATCATGTATTTAAACTTCGATATTAAGTAGACCGAAGAATGTAGCGGCCGTAATATAGTAACAAACAAAACAAAAAAACAAAAAACAAAAAAACAAGCGGACGATATTAGCTGGTTCAATATACAGTTTTCTTTACGATCACCGAAGTAAGCAACATCGAGCCTGACCAGTACCTAGATGGATGACCGTTTGGGAATATCAGTTGCTGTAAGTTTGGAGGTGTGACTGGTGTGATTGGGAGCCGAGTTCTAATTCACGTTGGGTCCGTTATATTCACTTCTGCGCGAAATCCTTTGGAGCTCTCTTGCCCCTATCTATGGGTTCATTAGTAAGATTTTTATCAGCATTATTTTCTCAGAAAGATTCTTACAATCTAAATATATTTTCCGGCTTTAAAGCAAACGAATGAGTCACTCAAGAAATACTGATTAGCTCACAGGCATGTCTTTCAGATTTATTTACATTCTCTAGAATATAAATGTATAGAAACTACAGGACCAAAAAGTGAGGGATCAGTTTATATATTGATTGTAATATAGAATTGATCCACTATTTTATATCCACATTAAAATTTCTTGTAGGCATGTCTTTTAGATTTATTGACATTCTCTGCAATATAAATGTATAGAAACTACCGGACCAAAAAGTGAGGGATCAGTTTATATATCTATTTTAATATAAATTTGATCCTCCACTTTATATCCATATTTTTTGTAGGCATTTACAATCTCTTCAGTATAAATGTATGGAGACTACCGTGGCCACAAAGTGAGGGATCAGTTTATATATTGATTGTAATATAAAATTGATTACCCACTTTATATCCACATTATAATTTCTTGTTAGCATGTCTTTAAGATTTATTTACATTCTCTGGAATATAAATGTATAGAAACTACCGGACCAAAAAGTGAGGGATCAGTTTATATATCTATTGTAATATAAATTTGATCCCCCACTTTATATCCATATTTTTTGTAGGCATTTACAATCTCTTCAATATAAATGTATGGAGACTACCGTGGCCACAAAGTGACAGTTCAGTTTATATATTGATTATAATATAAAATTGATTACCCACTTTATATCCACATTATAATTTCTTGTTAGCATGTCTTTAAGATTTATTTACATTCTCTGGAATATAAATGTATAGAAGCTACTGGGCCATAAAGTGAGGGATAAGATTATATATTGATTATAATAAAGAAATGATCCTCAACGTTATGTCTGAATTATAAGTAAATGCTTGTTTGTGATTGTTTATTTAATTTTGATGAGGAACGAATCCACATCTTCAGCCCCCAGCAAGGGGTTAATGAATAAGACGTTTATCACTAATTCATTGTTATCACAAAAAAAAAGAAATTAAAATTAACATTTTAACCACTTCACCGCCAGTTAATTTGGGGGGAAAAAAAGTTCCATTTTCAGATGAAATTTTTTTAATTGTTTTTCATATAGTATCTAAGAAAGTGAGACATCTCGCAGTAACCTAGCGGTAGCTAACAGGGAAAATCATTTCAAGCTCAGAATCAGCATACAAAATATTCAAGATCGACTAAGAAGAGCGGCTAATTCAACTGTCCGAGTGGTGGCTAACACAGGACTTGTTTCAAGCTTAGAATTGGCATAAAAATAAAGATCGACTAAGAACGGAGGCTCCTTAAACTACCCGAGTGGTGGCTAAAACAGGACTCGTTTCAAGATGACAATTGGCCTAAAAAAATCAAGATCGACTAAGAACGGAGGCTTCTTAAAGTACCCGAGTGGGGGCTAACACAGGACTCGTTTCAAGCTTAGAACGGGTACGAAAATAATCAAGATCAACTAAGAACAGATGCTCATTAAAGTACTTGAGCGGTGTCTAACACAGGACTCGTTTCAAGCACAGAAAAGGCATAAGAAAAACAACATCGACGAGATACCTTAAGGTACCCGCGCGGTGGCTAACACAGGACTCGTTTCATGATTAGAATGAACATAAAAATTATGAAGATCGACTAAGAACAGAGACTCCATAAATTTCCCTTGCGGTGGCTAACACATGACTAGTTTCCAGCTCAGAAAGGGCATAAAAATAATCAGGTTCGACTAAGAACCGAGCCTTGTTAAAATAACCGAGTGATGGCTAACACATGACTCATTTCAAGCTCAGAAAGGGCGTAAAAATAATCAAGATCGTCTAAGAAAAGAGGCTCCTTAAAGTACCCGAGTGGTGGTTAACACAGGACTCGTTTCAAGTTCAGAAGCACATAAAAATACTCAAGATCGACTAAGAACCGAGGCTCCTTAAAGTACCCGAGCGACGGGTAACACAGGAATCGTTTCAAGGAGAGAAATGGAAATAAAATAATCAAGATCAACTAAGAACAGAGGTTCCCTAAAGTACCCGTATGATGGCTAACACGGGACTCGTTTCAAGCTCAGAAAGGGTATAAAAATAATCTAAATCCTCTAAGAACTGTGTCTTCTGAAAGTACCCGAGCGATCGCTAACACAGGACTCGCTTAAGGCTTAGAATGGGCATAAAAATAATCAAGATCGACTAAGAAGAAAGGCTCCTAAAAGTACTCGAGCGATGGCTAACACAGGACTCGTTTCAAGCTCGGAAAGAGAATGAGAATAATCAAGATCGTCTAAGAACAGAGGCTCCTGAAAGTACGCCAGCGATGACTAACACAGGACTCGTTTCAAGCTCAGAAATGTCGTAAATATAATCAAGATCGTCTAAGAACAGAGGCTCCTTAAAGTACCCGAATGGTGGCTAACACCTCCACCAGACTTATGAGTTAACAATTGGACTCGTTTGAAGCTCAGAAATTGAATTAAAATAATCAACATCGACTATGAACAGAGGCTCCTAAATTACACTAGCAGTGGCTAAAACAGGACTCGTTTCATGCTCAGAAAGGGCATAAAAATAAGAATGTTCAATAAGAACCGAGGCTCCTTAAAGTACCCGAGCCATGGCTAAATCAGGACTCGTATCAAGCCTAGAAATTGCATACAAATAATCAAGATCGACTAAGAACAGAGGCTACTTAAAGTACCCGATCAGTGGCTAACACAGGACTCCTTTCTAGTTTATAAAGTGCATGAAAATAATCAAAATCGACTAAGAAGTCCTGAATATACCCTAGCGGTGGGTAACACAGGTCTCGTTTCAAGCTTAGAATTCGCATAAAAATAATCAAGATCGACTAAGAACATAGCCTCGTTAAAGTACCCTAGCTGTGGTTAAAACAGGACTCGTTTCAAGCTCAGATAGGGCGTAAAATAATCAAGATCGACTAAGAACAGAGGCTCCTTAAAGTACCCGAACGGTGGCTAACTCAGGACTAATTTCGAGCTTAGAAAAGGCTTAAAAATAATGAACACCGACTAAGAACAGAGGCTCCTAAATTACCCGAGCGAATGCTAACACATGACTCATTTCAAGCTCAGAAAGGGCATAAAACAATCAAGATCGGCTAAGAACAGAGGCTACACTAGCGGTGACTAACTCTGGACTCCTTTCAAGATTAGAAAGGGCATAAAAATAATCAAGATCGTCTAAGAGGCTCCTGAAAGTACCCGAGTGGTGGCTAACACAGGACTCGTTCCAAGCTCAGAAATGTCGTAAATATAATCGACTAAGAACAGTGGCACCTTAAAGTACCCGAGCAGTGGCTAACACCTCCACCAGACGTATGAGTTGACACCTGGACTCGTTTCAAGCTCAGAAGTGCATAAACAGAATCATGATCTACTAAGAACAGGTACTCCTTTAAGTAACGGAGCGGTAGCTAACACAGGACTCGTTTCAAGCTGAGAAAGGGCTAAAAAATAATCTAGATCGACGTATAAACACGTCTGTAGCTGTGTTTTTGAACGTCATGTTTTGGAAATGTTTCTTCGTCCGTGTATAAAAAATTATATACACATCTACGCTGGGGAAGGGGTTAACATTGTTTTTGTCTTTAAATAACAAAGGGCTTTTAATCCTTACAAAACGAATTTATCAATATTTTTTATTTGTTTTTTTCTTTATTTTTGTATTTTACTTGATCGTCCCATTTGTTTCCTTCAACCTTTCTTTCTTTCTTTCTTTCTTTCTTTTCTGTTCTTTTAATTACAATTCGAATTCTCGTCAGCAAATCAATTTAAAAAAAACGCAGAAATCTTTGCCACTATATAAAATGGTGAAGTGGAGATGCCAACGAAAAAAGAGCTCATTAGAATAATTATAATGAAAATACAGATTTTTCATGGCATCTAAGACGCTCCGATGCATTAGACGTCCCCAAATGTTTAAGTAATAAAAAAATTTGAAATAAAAATTATAAAATCCTTTCTTTTTTTCATAATAAAATTTCAAATAAAAAAACGTTTCCCCTAGGGAGGGGTGTTTAATTGATTTGAACCTTTTAAAACCCTTTATTCTACATTCAATACCGTCACTTGATAAGATACCGGAAGTGTTGAAACAAAATGGCTATTTTTGTAGTAATTTTATAACATATTTATGCTATAATTTTGGAATAAATAATTATATATATAAATATATATATATATATATATATATATATATTACTGAGAGTAAAAACAAGAACAAAATCTATTTCATACCTGAGGATGTCTGTAGGAACAGACGAAAGCTTGTAAAAATAATAAGACCTTATGAAACTGAAATTTATAAAACAGGATCGGGGTTTTTGTCTATTATTGAATTGTTCGCGAAGATGGATTTCTCGCCATTTAAATCATTAACATTTGTATTTGTTTTTTGTATGAATAATTCATGAATTTGTAAATTCATTGCACCTTTATTGAAATTAAATATATATATATATATATATATATATATATATATATATATATATATATATATATATATATATATATATATGAAGAAAGACAGTTTTAAGGTATGTTATATTTATGGGATAAAGTGCTCAATATCAGAGATAGAGCGTATGTAAATATAAAAGTGAACATTGAAGTCAACACCCAGACCATTGGGGTAGTCTATTCTATCTGTTATTTTGGCAAGAGTGGTTAATTAATTTGTTTATTTTTTACTTTATTTATTTATTTGGTTTAATTTATTTTACTTTACTTTTATTTATTTTTTCAGTTTTCGAAATTTAAATAACGTAGTAAAAATTTGTTTTTATGCCTGCATCTTGAGATGAGTTCTGATCGTTTATTTAGTAGTTATATCTATTTTTTCTCCAAGCAGAGTTTGCAGTTTTGGGATTGATTACTGGAGACAGATGTTCATTTTCTTATTTTACATGACATTTTTGGGGTTATTTGCGTTTGGTTTTTAATTTCCCAGATATAAATGGAAAGCACTGTGCTGTTCACGTATTTACTATTTGTGAGAGATGATTTGTGTTCGGAGTTACTTTGTTTCTAGCACACTTCAGCTACTCCTATATATATTTTTTCTTTGTTAACTGATGAATTTACCGTGGTTTGTATATTACATTGTTTTGTAAACCATTGCCATTTAAGGGGTATACGTTCTATATTCTGCAGTTACAGGTGTGTTTAATTTGTTCGGGAGTTTTGTTGATAGTTTTCCTGTTGTGCTTTTTGTATTATATGTTTTATTCTCGGTGAAACTGTGGCTATTTCCATGGCAATTGTTCATCGAACTACATTCCTTAGTTCCACCAGTTCAGACCTTTATAGCTAAGCCTCTCTTTACCCTATCGCAATTGTACGGACGAGCCATATTCCTTAGTTCCACCAGTTCAGACCTTTACATCGAAGACCATCTCTTCTCTACCGCTATTTCCATGGCAATTGTTTAGATGAACTACATTCCTTAGTTCCACCAGTTCAGAATTTTACAGCTAAACCTCTCGCTATTCTATCGCTATATCCATGGCAAATGTTCAGATGAGTTCCATTCCTTAGTTCCACTCGTTCAGACATTCACGTCTAAGCCTCTCTCTACTCTATCGCTATTTCCATGGCAAATGTTCAGACGAAGTATATTAATTAGTTCCACCATCTCTAAACCTTACAGCTAAGAATGAGCACGTCTTATTCACTTCGTATCCAGTGGTAAGCATTAAGTTTTTCACAATCAGCGTATTCCCACGAATCTCTTCTTTGTGGAACGGATTCCCATGAGAATGTTTGGCTGAAAACAAAATTCTTAAACCTGCAGAAGTCTAGATTACCTGGTGTTTTCCCGCATATCTTCATATAATGCGCTTTGTTACCTCTTAATCTTACTGTTCACATTCATTCAGTAAGACTCTATCTCGAGTGCCTCTTGGGCATAACAGTGTACGCAAATGAAGAAGTGATTCCAAGCGTCAGGGCTGACATAGGATTGCAAAGAAAACTTGCTTCAGGGTGTGCATGATCATGGTTCTCCACGACTTCCTCTTCGTTGAATACTTAAGAAACGTTTGTCTTTTTGCTATCTATCATAATCCGTATTCTGCCAGCCATTTGCTGAAGGCCGTCCGTTAGTTTATTCGCTGTTTTCCTTTGATTATTTTTGCTTTTCTTATGTCTTGTGTGTTTTCAATTTTCCAAGCCGTCTTTTCTCATTATAGGGCCTTAGAAGTTTCAACGGTCTCTATCTGATTCTAAGTATGTTTCATTTTTTATTCAACTTTCCTTAAACTCATTCTTTACTCATATTCTCAGTCCATGGTAATCTCAGCATCCTTCTGTAGAACCCCATTTATGTTGCTTCAATCCCGGCGTTAAACAGGTGAATCGCAAGTTTTTGATAGCACCACACGAATGATATGCAATTTCTCCACACAGAGTAACCACTTACAATACCGTTCAAAAGTCTGTAGAAAACCCCTTGCTTCTTTTTTTTTTAATTTCCCCCTCCAAATTAATTGTTTTGTACTTTAAATAAAAGAACATTTATTATACATGGTTGAAAAAAAAAATGATTCCGTTCGGGGTAACTCAGTTCAGTAATGTTGTTCGAGAACCGAAATTTTGTTCGATAACCGAGGTATTTTCAACTCGAATTTTTAAATCGAAAACCAATTTGTTCGACATGTGAGACTTTTGAGAACCGAGGTTTGTGTATATATATATATATATATATATATATATATATATATATATATATATATATATATATTATGCATAATGAACTCTCCCGTCTAACTACAATGGTTATAAAACAGGGGAGCCCATCATACATAAAATAGGGAATTACTTTTTAGTCACCCTGTATATATTATAAGAATATGGTTCTATGGTATGCTACATTCATGGTTTAAAGTGCTCAATATTAAGAATAGAGTGTATTATGAAATGGATTTTTTATTAGAAATTTTATTATGACAAAAAGTTAAAATGCATTTTATAATAAAATTTGGCTCTCGTCAAAATATCCTCCTTTAGCGTGGATTACTGCAGCATATATTTTTAACATTCGTTGCAAACGATTCTCAGATATAAGTTGATAATTGATTCTATTCTTTTTTCAATGAATCTAAGAGCTGTTTTTTATATTTTTAACTCATCTATGAAGTTCATCCCATGCTAATTCTGGTCGGGTGGCTTCAAACTTTAGAACTTGCATATATATATATATATATATATATATATATATATATATATATATATATATATATATTGTTTATTTTAATACCAATACACGACTGGTATAAAAAAAAACGCATAGTACAATTTTCCAATAAAATATATATTCAAACAAACTGATAACTGGGGAAAATTTAAAAAAAAAAAGACTGAAAAGATCAGAGAAGGTGAAAAAAATCGCCCAACGCCGTAAAGAAAAGAAGGAACCCAATCGAATAAAATAAGAAAAGACGTAAAGTGCTCAATAAACTAAGTTGAGCAAAGTATAAAAACTCCTATTGAGCCAGAAACTACCTACCAAGGTTTCAGCTAAAGGGATCTTCAGGTCACCCTGAAGATCCATTTAGCTGAAACCTAGGTAGGTAGATTCTGGCTCACTAGGATTATATATATATATATATATATATATATATATATATATATATATATAATTAAGTTATAAGGAACTTGGTAAACCGAATTGGTAAATCCAAAGAGGATGAAATCCTGAGAGCTCAATGTTAGGACAGAGCTAATATGTAATGAAAAACAAACCACTTTAATGTACCATTACGATAATTTATTTCACCTAAATCCTTTTTTAAGGATTCAGGATCATCAGGTAAATCTTCCAACAACGAATTGAGAAAAAAATTCAATTCGTTGTTGGAAGATTTACCTGATGATCCTGAATCCTTAAAAAAGGATTTAGGTGAAATAAATTATCGTAATGGTACATTAAAGTGGTTTGTTTTTCATTACACACACACACACACACACACACACACATATATATATATATATATATATATATATATATATATATATATATATATATATATATTAATTTTAATATCAAATTTTATCATATAATTTAATAATTATTGGTTAGAATAAATTCTTTTTTAATATTACCCGTATTTTAAAGATCTGAATAGCTATTATAACCTTACTTCGTTGTCAAGCTTTTTGAATTTTCCTATACTTGTATTTTGATTAGTCATACTAGCTTTTATAACAACGTTTTCCCCTTGCGAAGGATCGTTAATTTGAAACTGTTAAAACCATTTATTTTACATTCAACATCATCACTTGATAAAACACCGGAGGCTATTTTTGTAGTGACTTTATAACATATGTTATAAATTTTTTCAAATAAATAATTATACATACATACATATATATATATATATATATATATATATATATATATATATATATATATATATATATATATATTAAGGTCATGACTTTTTTGTAACTCTATGTTCCTGTGTCATAAATCGGTGAAATTTTGTTGGACTGTAATGAAAAAGGAATTAATCTCTTTTAGTTTTTGCAAAAGGTCACCCCCAGACCGAAAATTCTATTTTGCCATATGCGCAATAAGAAAAGAAAATTTAAATATTTCAGAATTTTCGGAGTGGCTTAAAATTTTTGAGCTGTTGTATATATTCATATAAATAGAAAGAAAGATCAATATATATAATAGGTATAAAATGTCTATTTTTTGTTAATAACGATTTCTATAAACTTAAACTTAACCATGCTCCGCTCTACGATCGCGTTAAATTTTCCAAGTCATGTTTCCTCATGATGAGTCTTAGATATTTCAATTGTCTCTTTTTCATTCTAAGCATAAGTGTCCTTTTTTTGTTTCCATTTTCCATAAAACTCCACTGTACCTTTCATGATATTCTCAGCATCCTTCTGTAGAACCCCCATTTCTGTTGCCCCAACTCTCTTCTTCATCTGTTAAGAGACTGTCAAGTATTCACTGTCATATAGAAGGACTGGTACGAGATAACAGTTCAGCACTCTTTTCTTTGTTTCTAATGTAATTTACCTGTTTCTTAATATTTTACTTAGTTTTTGGAAGGCATCTTTCAGTATTTCAATACGTCTTATGAATTCGATATTTTTTTAGTAAGACTCACCCTATACAAAGTCCGGGCGCCACTCGGTTACGTTAATGGATAGTTTATATGAATAGAAAAGGGAGGTAACGGTTATCCATACACATGAACAGGTTAAGATTGTATTTGATCAGGAAAATATCCTCTTCGGAGTCTGTTCCTCGGAGAAGTGGTTTCCAGCTCTTCGAGTGGAACTTACTTCTCACCGAAGGAATACGGAGGAAATGTGAGTGGTTTGATACGATGTAAGTGGCATGGCGGTTTCTAGCATTGAAGAATAAACCTTGGTTGAACTAACAAATGCGGCGACGGGAGGCTTTCTATTAGAGAGAGACTGGAGGGTGAAAAATAATTCAACCTCGGAGTCGGAGCCGCTTTTGGACTCTGTCGAAGTTGAAAAGTGATGACTGCACAGCTCCCGCCCAAATATGACAACAATAGTCTATTTTCGACCTGATTTAACTCTTGTATAGGTAGCAGATAACAGGAGGATTCGGCTAATTACGGAGGCGGTAAAGGCAAGCATTGGAAATATCAAATGCTTCCAGAAGTAAAGCAAAATACTAGGAAATGGGTAAATTTCTTTGGCAACAAAGAAAACAGTGCTGAGTTGCTATTTTGTGTCAAGTCTGCCATAGGGTAGGGTTAGGCTTAGGGGTTAGAGTTAGGGTTAGGGGTTCGGTTTAGGGTATGATCGGCTAGGGTTAGGGGTTAGGTTTAGTATATGAAAGGTTAGGGTAAGGGGTTAGGGTTTAGGTTAGGGTAGGATATGATAGGTTAGGGTTAGGGTTAGTATATGAAAGGGTTAGGGGTTCGGTTTAGGGTATGATAGGTTAGAGTTAGGGGTTAGGTTTAGTATATGAAAGGTTAGGGTTTGGGATTAGGGGTTAGGTTAGGGTAGGATATGATAGGTTAGGGTTAGGGTTAGTATATGAAAGGGTTAGGGGTTCGGTTTAGGGTATGATAGGTTAGGGTTAGGGGTTAGGTTTAGGGTATGATAGGTTAGGGTTAGGGGTTAGGGGTTAGGGGTTAGGTTAGGGTAGGATATGATAGGTTAGGGTTAGGGTTAGTATATGAAAGGGTTAGGGGTTAGGTTTAGGGTATGATAGGTTAGGGTTAGGGGTTAGGTTTAGTATATGAAAGGTTAGGGGTTAGGGGTTAGGGGTTAGGTTAGGGTAGGATATGATAGGTTAGGGTTAGGGTTAGTATATGAAAGGGTTAGGGGTTGGTTTAGGGTATGATAGGTTAGGGTTAGGGGTTAGGTTTAGGGTATGATAGGTTAGGGTTAGGGGTTAGGGGTTAGGTTAGGGTAGGATATGATAGGTTAGGGTTAGGGTTAGTATATGAAAGGGTTAGGGGTTCGGTTTAGGGTATGATAGGTTAGGGTTAGGAGTTAGGTTTAGTATATGAAAGGTTAGGGTTAGGGGTTAGGGGTTAGGTTAGGGTAGGATATGATAGGTTAGGGTTAGGGTTAGTATATGAAAGGGTTAGGGGTTAGGTTTAGGGTATGATAGGTTAGGGTTAGGGGTTAGGTTTAGTATATGAAAGGTTAGGGTTTGGGGTTAGGGGTTAGGTTAGGGTAGGATATGATAGGTTAGGGTTAGGGTTAGGGATTAGGGTTAGTATATGAAAGGTTAGGGTTAGGGGTTAGGGGATAGGTTAGGGTAGGATATGATAGGTTAGGGTTAGGGGTTAGGGTTAGGTTTAGTATATGAAGGGTTAGGGTTAGGGGTTATGGTTAATGTTAGGATATGATTTGTTAGAGTTAGGGGTTAGGGTTAGGGTTAGGGGTTAGGGTTAGTATATGAAAGGTCAGGTTTAAGAGTTAGGGTTAGGATATGATAGGTTAGGGTCATGGGGTTATGGTTAGTGTTAGGATATGATAGGTAAGAGTTAGGGTTAGGGTTAGGGTTAGTATATGAAAGGTTAGGTGTTAGGGTTAGGGGTTGGGATATGATAGGTTAATGTCAGGATTAGATGTTAGGGTCAGGGTTAGGATTACGGTTTAAGCTTAGGATGTGATAGATTAGGGTTAGGCTTTAGGGTTATGCAAATGGACAATGTCCGACAATTATTTTAAAGAACGTATAAACATAAAAACTGCCTTGAAATAATTGTCGGACTACGTCCATTTCATAATTTGTGACGTCATTTGTTTATATTTGGATACGCATCGAACAGATATGAATGTACGTGAGAAAATATTAGAGAATTGTAGTTTAAAGACAGTAAAATCGACCTTGCTAACCAAATGCTTCTCTGTAGCTGAATCGGTAAAGCACGTCAAGTTATATGACTGTTCCGTATAGGATACAGGTTCGATTCATGTCGGGGGACGCATTTTCTATGAAAATTTATCGGGCATTCAGGCCAGTTAATACGGTTTATTATAAACAGGGAAATTATTTAAATATTTGTATCTATAAAAAAAGAAGGTATAAACATTAAAAAATGTCTTAAAACAACAATTTAACGCAGCCTTTATATAGATAAATATAGACAAGAACTATTGCAGCATTCACCAAATTAAACAAGGAGACCACCCAGAAGAGATTCAGGAGGTCGTGGTTGAAAACCGATGATGATTTTATTGAATAAATTTATTCTTTAGTATATCAAGATATTTTTGTGTCATTTTGGTAAATATATCTGTTAAAATGAGATGTCAGTGTTATTTTCATTTTCGCGTTATTTAGGCGAGATTTTATCTTTATACATTGTCTTAGAATTAATGGTTAGTCCTTTTCAAAAAATTTGATCCCGGCACAGCGATTCCATTTAAATTGATAACTGCTACTCAGTTGCATATTTTGATGTATAAATATTCTGCGACACATTGTCGAAATATAGAATTATTATTATTTCGAAGTTGAGTAAAATTTACCACGTTTGATAAATTAATAAATGCGAAAAACGTGTCAAATGGAAATGTGTATTCGCCATAAAGACTGTCGTTAACATCGTAAACGCCAACCCAGCGACATCAAATCGGTCAGTCTACGAGGATTTGTTTCTTTTTTCTTTATACCTCCTTCTTCTTTAAGTACCGTGTCCCCTGAGGAAGCAGTCGATCATGGCTCTTCACAACTTCCTGTTAATTGTTGCTCATAATAACATTTGTCTTTCTGTTATCTCTCTTAAACCTTCTTCCGCCATCCATTTACTCAAACTCATTCTTCTTCTTCTATGTGCTGTGTCTATTCAAGACGTAAGCGATCATGGCTCTCCACAATTTCCTACTCTTTGTAGCTCTTAATAAATTTTGTCTTTTTGTTATCTCTCCTAATCCTTGTTCCACCATCCATTTACTCAAGCTCATTCTTCTTCTTCTATGTGCTGTGTCCATTCGGGACGTAAGTGATCATGGCTCTCCACTATTTCCTGTTCTTTGTAGCTCTTAATAAATTTTGTCCTTTTGTTATCTCTCCTAAACCTTGTTCCACCATCACGAAGCTCCAGGGGTGACAACAACATGGCGCAGATCGTGTAACAGCATAATTGTCCATCCCACAAAATATTTAATATCTAAAAAACCGCTAAACTAACTGATTTTTTTCCCCCATATTTTCAGATAAGACGTTTATCCATCTTGATACCATTTGTCATAAGAGTCACTGAAAAACCCTTTGTTTTATTCATCTAGAAAGAGAACAGGATAAAAATCGTTTTATGTCTGCCCCACTGTCTGCTCAGCTGAGCAATGGTGAGAAGAAAAAGATCATTCAGACTTTCTGTAATGGTACCAACACCCATATTCTGGTTTCCATCTTCAAAGTCCATTCAAGAAAAATCAAGACGACTGTGAATGTCTAAAAAACAGTAGAGAGAAAACCTGGATCAGGAGGTCACAACTTGAAGAGTGATCACCATTTCAACTTAGAGCTAAAGAGATCAATTAGAAAAGATGCAACTCAATCCATATGACATTTAGCATATGAGAGAGGAGTTTCAGCTATGGCAGTCCAAAGAGCAGTGAAAAAGATTTGAAAATATATCGTACGTAAAAACTGTGAGGCAACTTGTTACTCCAGGACAGAAAGTTAGAAGTTTAAAGAAGGCGAAGACTATCTTGAATAAGGTTGAAAATGATACTGGAATAATATATATATTTGAACTTCATTTCAATTCTTCATGAGCTGATCCTAAGCTATGATTTAATAATGATGAACAAGTCATTTTCGTTTATGATCGATTTCATCACGAATCTTCTGTTAAGATTATAGAGTAATTATACATTCTTATTGCGCAAAGTAAAGTCTCATAGTGTTAAATAAATGACGGAGAATTCCAGTAAGATATATTTAATCATTTCTAAGATACAACAATTCAAAACTTAATCTAACAATTGGACAATTTTACTGTTACACTTGGTATGTTATGCGTTATCTTCCTCGGTCACTCTTGCCCTCTATCTGTCCTGGGAGTATCAGATTTTTCAAGCACTCCTTCCTCATTATATACCCTAGAAACCTCAACTGCCTTTTCCTGACAGGTTACGTTCACAGGTATTCTCAGCA
>OZ010607.1:76399942-76422442 GCA_963932145.1 Acanthosepion lycidas | reverse complement strand
ATATATATATATATATATATATATATATATATATATATGCGACATTAGTAAAATTCAGAGTGTCCTGATAGAGTCACGACTTCAGAACTGGGCTCGTCATGCTGCAAGGATAAGTGACGACAGAATACCTAAGGTCTTCATGTATAGCCAGCTTAACACTGACAAGCTAAAGAGTTAACCTCTCTGCTGAAAATGTGCCTCAAATTAACTTCGAGCGAGTTGCCCTGGTTAGAAATACATAGGAATATTTGTGCTAGATTTGCATCAGAAAATTCTAAATCATATTGACCGGCTAAGATACGAAAGACAACGGCGAAAAGCGACAGCAAATATTAATTGTGGCTATGTCCCGATATCCACGCTGTGGCAGAATATGCGGACTTGTATGCAGGTTACTAGTGGGATAATATATCTATCTATCTATCTATCTATCTATCTATCTAGTTATATTCGGTTGGTGCAAAAATAATGACGTAATAATGTCTTTTTTGACGTATTTTCTAACGTCAAAAAACGACATTATTACGTCATTATTTTTGTACCAACCTAATGTATGTAAAAAAACAATAGGAAAACTGTAATATTAGCCGACTCGTTTCGTCCATTGCAGATTTTTTGAAGGCAATAACAAAATGAATTTATTAAAATTATTATTATTGAAATATCCACATTGGACGAAACGCGTCGACTAATATTACAGTTTTCCTATTGTGTTTTACATTTATAAATATTGTCTTTTTCTACAGGTTAACTATGAAAAATATTTCATATATATATATATATATATATATATATATATATATAGAAATATTTAAGATTTAAGAAACGGCAAATATTTTTATATATAGTGCTCAATATTAAAATAATATTAAAAATAGAGCGTTAATTAAAAATAGAGTCTTAACTTTTAAATATCTATTTCTTCCCGTCTTCGAAGTTTCTAGGTAAATATAAATATATATATATATATATATATATATATATATATATATATATATATATATATATATATATATATATAATGTTATGTGTAAAGATTACTTAACTTTTAAATAAAATGTATATACATTTTTTTTTTTATATTGTTATTTTTTTTTCCCTTATTGGAAATTTTACAAAATACTTCGAAGTCAGTATTAAATTTAAAAGTTAAGTAATCTTTTCACATAACATTCTATCTATCTATCTATCTATCTATCTATCTATATATATATATATATATATATATATATATATATATATATATATATATATATATATATTTGAATTTAGACAGTAATCCTTCGTTCATGAACATTTCATTGAATACGACAGACAAGGTGCTTTGATTTAGTTTATTATAAAATTTCTCATGCGATCTAATGATTTTTTCAGATGATAAATTATATAAAAACTGTCCGAATGTTTTTTTTTATCTGAGCGATTTTGGCTATCATGAGCCATTTTTAAGGTTTAAATATTTTAACTATTAAATAAGAAATAGTTTGTTCCAAGTGTGTTTTAGAAAATGTTTTCATTTTTCAAAAAAGACACACACATTTATATATGTGAATATAAATATATGTGTTGATATATGAATCCATGCATGTATGCTACAAATCTGTAACATTTGACAATCAAGAAATTTTTTACTTATATCTTTTTCCTAGAATCAAAATTTGGTGTTGTTTGTTTTGCGAAATCAGGATTCTTCTGTAAATGGATAGAGATGGGCAGATTTCTGTTGAACACCCAAGCAGTTTTACGCTGACGATTTCAATCTACCGGTGAGATTAATCACATGGAAATCAAATTTTAATATGAAAAAAGTAAAAAAAAAAAAAAAAAAAGAGAATACAGAAAAATTTGAAACTTTTGTGGGTAATAATCCATTTAATGAAATGGAAAAATGCAACAATTACATTTAAGATCCTAGCAGAGAAAATATGGCTACGCAAAATAAAAAGTAAATTCTAAAGAAACCTGTCTTTCATGATATAAAATCCACCATAGATGCAATGAATTATTTAATACAGATAAGTATTACAGAAGGTAGCGACGGAGAGAGTGAAGAAGGGACTAAGCATTAACTACAAGAAGACTGAATACATGGTCATCAGTAAGAGGATGAGCCCGAAATACGATTTGCCGGTCGGGAACACTAGAATCAAGCAGACGTGGAAGTTTAAATATTTGGGAAGGGTTTTGGTAAGTGCGACACTGACATCCATCGCCATATTGTGATGGCTAAGTGCACATTCCAAAAGCTGAGCAGAGTATTGCGAAACAGAAAAATTTCTTTGGTAACAAAGAAAAGAATACTGAGCTGTTACGCGACATCAATCCTTCTTCGAATGTTGGACGATTTCCTCAAAGATGAAGAAGAGACTCGAGGTGACAGAGATATGGTTCTACAGAAGGATATGATGGACCGAGCGTGTGAGCAAAGGTGAGGTCTTAGAGAGGTTACAAACAGGGGGGAGCCAGCTGAAGTTCCTGGGACACATAATGAGGAATGAGGGCTTAGCGAATCTGATACTCACGGGTCGAATAGAAGGAAAGAGACACAAGGGAAAACAATGCATGATATACCTAGCGGGCTTAAGCAAGTGGATTACAGAACGTGGTCTGGAGTAAATGGCAGAAGAAAGCAACTTGAGAGGTGCAAGGGATTGAGGGAGGTGGAGAGCTATGATCACCTACGTCCTGAAAGGACATGGCACATAAATATATATATATATATATATATATATATATATATATATATATATATATATATATATATATATATATATATATATATGTCAAGTTTACAGAAGCTAATGTAACAGTAATGTAAAGGCTGTCAGCGTTGAAACTAGAATCAGCACACCGGTTTCAATTTCTGGATTAGTCAGTGGCGTTCACTCTCACACAAATGTCATTTAGAAAAAGTCTAAATCCTTCCAACCGCCCCAAGCTATGGATTAAATAAGAGGGTTGGCTGGCGTCTTGATGGAAACTAGACGAAGAGAAGGAAAACACGGGCAATTCAGCAGGAGAACGCTTCCCAGTGAAAGTTACAAAATATATAAGTAATATTTTCGTTACATATTTTGTTATTATTAGATTACTCAATAAAAGGTCCAAGAGTCACTCAATGTAGAGCGTTAGTATGCGAGATTGTTTCAAAGGAAGGCGATTTAAGAGAATATTATGGGGCAGAATAGGATATAGATATCAGTTGAACCTGCACTTAAAGTGACCAAGATTGTCGTTGCTATGCTGGGAACGTGTTCCACAATGTTGTGGGGAAGGAGCACGCTGGGGGGAACTTTCGCAAGGGAACACCAACGAATGGCAGGTCGAGATCTGAGACGCTGACACGAAGGCTGTTCAAATAATAAGTAAAAAACATTAAGAAGAAGAAAAAGAGATTTTAAGAATAATTAAAATAACAATGATAGATAGATACAAAAAGACTGAGATAGATAGATAGATAGATAGATAGAAAATGAATAGACTGAGATAGATAGGTAGATAGATAGATAGAAAATGAACACACTGAGATAGATAGATAGATAGATAGATAGATAGATAGATATGAGCAGACTGTGATAGTAATGATTATACTGAAATAGCGAGAGCGAATGAGCAAAACAGAGAGAGGAATATATATATATATATATATATATATATATATATATATATATATATATACAGAGAGAGAGAGAGAGAGACACTCAGATAGACAGACAGATATGAACATACTGTGATAGATAGATAGGTAGATAGATAGATAGATAGATAGATAGATAGATATGAACAAACAGCGATAGAAAGATAATAATGATTATACTGAAATAGCGAGAGCGAGTGAGCAAAACAGAGAGGCAAATATATATATATATATATATATATATATATATATATATATATATATATTAGGTTGGTGCAAAAATAATTTCGTTTTCTAACATATGTTACTATGTGAGAAAACGAAATTATTTTTGCACCAACCTAATATATATATATGTATATATATATATATATATATATATATATAGAGAGAGAGAGAGAGAGAGAGCGAGAGAGAGAGAGAGAGAGTCTTAGATAGATAGATAGATAGATAGATAGATAGATAGATAGATATGAATAGACTGAGATAGATAGGTAGATATAAAAAAACCTGAGCTAGCGAACTAGCTAGATTGATAGATATGAAAAACTGATATATATATATATATATATATATATATGTGTGTGTGTGTGTGTGTGTGTGTGTGTGTGTGTAAACTGAGAACAAATAGATTATAATTCAACTTTACAAAACATTTAATTTAACTTTTAACATCACCCGTCGAATTTGAATCGTGGCAACCTAATTGTAATTGGGTATCGATTTTTAAAATTTTTTTAATGTCCTAAAATATATGTGTGTGTGTGTGTTTCATTTAATAATATAGACATATTATATGTATTTGTTTTCTTCATAATCTTTTCTCGTTCTCCAGTGAGCTTCTGGATGAAGTTCATAATGGAGGCGCCATAGTTTTTTCTTACCCAAGTACTTTCGATCTCCCCCGAGATCATCCTCAGGGAAGTATTGTAAAGACAAACTTATTGTTACTGTAACTGCGTGTAAAGAACTAGAAAGTATATTAATAAAAATCGACATAATATATCTATATATATATATCTATATTATTGAATAAAGCATGTTTCAATGAAGATATGCTGCCTAAACACACACACACATACGCACGCACACAAATATACTTTCTTTTTTTTTATAGATACAAATATTTAAGTTATTGCTCTGTTTGTAATAAACAGTATTAATGACATTTACCGGCCTGAATGTCCGAGAAAATTTCATAGAAATTATGTCCCCCGATAGGAATCAAAAATTTCTTAAAATAATTGTCGGACTTTGTCCATTTTATAATGTGTGACGTCATATATATATATGTATATATGTGAAAATATTGTAGAAAATAGGAAAGAAACTGGTTTGGTAAATAATCCAAAGTTCCTTAGTATTTTTGTAATTATTTTTAAAAAATAGTGCTCGATACGAAAGTAGAGCATAAATATAATTATTTATTTAAAAATATGATTCCAACTCGCTACATAAGACCTCTTATGTAGCGAGTTGGAATCATATTTTTAAATAAATAATTATATATATATATATATATATATATATATATATATATATATATATATATATGAGGAAAAACTCAGTAGGTCATTAAAGAGTTTAGTAATAATTTATTTTATCAGACCAGAGTTATAAAATTATTTAAAACATCCAGACTATTTAGTAAAAATTGCCTTAATTAATTTTTAATAAATTGTCTCGACAATTTAAACCATTTTATAAATCCGGTCTCATGTGTCAGTTGTTTGTCTGAAAGAAATAATTACTGAAATCATTAATGATGGTTTGAGCTTTTCCTTTAATGTAAATCATATTCTTTGTGTTTTGGTATAATAAGCTCTCTTCCTGCATCTAGCTTTACTTACGTATTTGATATATATATATATATATATATATATATATATATATAAAGAGAGAAAGAGAGAGATTAGAAACATTAGTGTTCGCACAGCGAGAAATCTAACAGGGAACGGATTTTTTCTAACGATTCCACCTACAAGCGGAATCTACCCTCCGCCAAAAACTAATGTTGGATAGTTTCCACCGTTTCTCTGTTTATTTCTCGCATCCGCTGATAAAGAACGCAGGCGTGTTCGAAAAATCCGAATTTGGAACCACAAACTCCGTGCTTCATATTTGTCACCTGGTTAATAGTTTCGTACTGATTTCATCGGTACCATTTCGTTTGACTTTGTATAATTGACCAACTTCTCTATTCTACAGGCTGTTTCATGCTAGATACAATCGTCAGACTGCCAGACGATTGCGCCTAGCATGAAACAGCCTGTCGCCTCTGAGTGTTGATTTCAATGTTCACTTATGTATATATATATATATATATATATATATATATATATATATATATTGCGTTTTTTTGTCGGTGCATTTTGAATACCCGTGAAAATTACCCGGGTTTTCCAATTTGTTTAATTTATTTAACGGCATATCAACTGTTTATGTTGACGAAATTCAATTTTTTTTTTGCGGTGGTGGGGAATTTGTAATTTTTTTTTTTTTTTTTTTACTGTTAAAATTTATTACAAGAATTTTTTACTATAAAGATGTATTTTTATACTTTCATAGTTTTTTAGATTCGAGTTTAAGTTTTCACTATTTACCCAGAGCTGGGACCCTAACAGGTGCTACCACCCCAAATCAAGGTAGACGTGGGAAGAACATCACTTAAGAGATGGTTCCACGCCCCTCAAAATCTTCTCATCAGAGGGCTTTCTACTGGATATTATGTATGCTTAATAACTTTAACAGCCATAGGTATTAACGCAGGTCATTATTTATATAAGCAACAGGGTACAAATGAAAAGTTGTTAAATTGGTAATTTATTTCATTTCACTGAGACATACATTACACAAATGAAATATTGAGAAGAGAATTAATTCAATATAATATTTCTATTTCATGTCAACTGAAAATATTAGCCCGAAAAGTTACGATGAGTCACTCTCCTGGAGGTTAGCATCAGCCATACTAATGGAAGACAAAAAGGGTTCACTTAAACGATTCAAAGTGAACTACACCCTTGTGCAAATTACTTGAAAGAATCTCTTTCTTTTCTTTCACTATACAGTGAGAGTTAGACCCACTGAAATGATAGAGTGTAATCGATTTCTGTTTTTCCTCAGACTACGTTATTTGCAGTGGTATGCATTAATGTGAATCTATTTTTGGGGTATATGATGAAATTTGTTTAGCCTTGAAAAATATTGCATCATCCATGATTGCATCAGATTTTTATCACACCAAGACACTATTGTCTCGACTGCCGATTAGTTGTCCTACGGCCTACTGCACGAACACACTAGGAAGCCTTACCAAATCAAAGTAATGGTGCGGAAACTCTCCTGATTTAAATCCAATCGAGAATTTGTGGTCAATCTGAAAGACTTTGTGGAATGGACATACGAATTATGAACATGTGCAATGGATTATGTTTCATTTGAAAAAAAAAAATCAGAAAAGTAAATAATAACGGAATTATTCGTTTTGCTTCAGTTAATTTTCACAAGGATGTATGATTCCAGGAGCCCGTAAATATTTACTGTGCAAAGAGTTGGTTCCTGCAGCATAAAACTGACCAATATTTAGGAAATAATGGGTCTTATAAATAGCAGACTACAATTCGTATAGGAATGGCAAACGGGAACTAGGTTACGACGGTGCGAAAGTGACTGAAACAGAGATGTCAGGTGAGGACCATTAACATTGCAGATGTGGATTTTATTACGAATATCTATACACGCACACACAAACACACACAGAAACGTATATATATATATATATATATATATATATATATGTGTGTGTGTGTGTGTGTGTGTGGATTCTACAATCTACATTCAACATCATCACTTGATAAGACACCAGAGGTGTTGAAAAAATATTGCTATTTTTGTAGTGATTTTATAACATATCTATGTTATAATTTTTGAATATAATTTTTGAATAAATAAAAAATTATATATATATATATATATATATATATATATATATATATATATATATATATATATATATATATATATATAGGATTGGTGTATACGAAATAAATTCCAATAACCAACAATTAATTTGCACAAGGGGGCATTTCGTTTTACTCAGCTTCCTGTACTACAGAAGTATTTCTATCAGAGACTCTCTATAAGATCACAGTTAAGAGATCTGAGACGGTAATGGTGAGAGTTCAAACCCATTAGGAACGTTACTCTTTGATTTACCCTTCAGTATGGTCTGAATATTCTCTTTCTTCCTAATGTGTCTCAGAATATTCAACACTCTCTTCCTGAATGTAAATGCCCTTTAAATTTTCATTTTCTTTCAAATTTTCCCCATATAGATGGGCGTGTTATTCTGAGAGAACTAGATGTCCTACCAGGATTTATTATTAAGTAACCACATTCTTACCAACAGAAGATAATAAAGGAAAGGAGAAGAAAGGACTAATCATCAAATGAAAGAAGACAATATATACCAACTAGAAATTGGAAACACCAAAATCAAACAAGTACAAAAACATGTAGGAATTGTTTTACCAAAGGATGAGAAATGCCACACAAAAAAAAAACAAAAACAAAGCTTATTTTGATAGGGAAAGGTGCATTCCTAAAGCTAAGCTAAATATTAAGAAACAGGAAAATTTCATCAGTGTTATGGTCCGGTTCCTTGTACCACGGTGATAATTCAAGGTAGAACCAATAAAGAAGAACACGAAGTAGAAGTGTTAGTATGACTAATCAGGTTTAGTAGAGAAAACAATGTAGTCTCGACCAGTATCACTATTCCAATGTCTTACAGTAATTGTCTGAAGGCGACTCTGTTTCGGACTGCCTCTGACTAGACTCTTGACTCGAACTACTGACTATATTTAGTCACCCCCCACCACCACACATCGGCATCATGTGGCACAAGGCAGGTTTAACGTGGGATCTCCGAGCCTGTAGGCTCGGCCAAAAATATGACCATTGAAAATGTATAAACGGGTTCAGGGTCGGTTTACCTACCCCAAAGACACTCCGCCCTTCGGCGTAACGTCCTTCGGGTTCCACCCCGCCCGAAGGCAGAGAGTTCAACCGAACAGCAGGTCGAGACTTGAACGACTGACGATATTCAATCACCACCCCTCCACTAGGGTAGCATGTGGCACAAGGGCGTTTTTAACGTGGGATCCCCGAGCCCGTGGGTTCGGCTCCAAAATATACCCATTGAACCCGTATAAACGGGTTCAGGGCCCGTTTACCTCCCCGAAAGAGACTCCGCCCTTCGGCGTAGCCTCCTTCGGGTTCCTCCCCGCTCGAAGGCAGAGAGTTCAACCGCTCAGCCGATCAAGAGTTGAACGACTGACTATATTTAGTCACCCCCCACGTGGGCATCATGTGGCACAAGGCCAGTTTAACGTGGGATCTTCGAGCCGTCAGGCTCGGCCAAAAATATGCCGATTGAACCCGTATAAACGAGTTCAGGGTCGGTTTACCTCCCGAAACGAGACTCCGCCCTTCGCGTAGCCTCCTTCAGGTTCCTTCCCACCCGAAGGTAAAGAGTTCAACGGAACAGTCGGTCAAGACTTGAACGACTGACGATAATTCAGTCACCCCCTCCCTCCACTGGGGCATCATGTGGCACAAGGGCGTTTTTAACGTGGGATCTCCGATCCCGTGCGCTCGGCTGAAAAATATGCCGATTGAACCCGAAAGATACTCCGCCCTTCGGCATGGCCTCCTTCGAGTTCCTCCCCGCCCGAAGGCAGAGAGTTCAACCGAACAGCTGGTCAGGAGGGGTGAACGACTGACGATATTCAATCACCACCCCCCACTAGGGTAGCATGTGGCACAAGGGCGTTTTTAACGTGGGATCCCCGAGCCCGTGGGTTCGGCCCCAAAATATGCCCATTGAACCCGTATAAACGGGTTCTGGCCCCTCGGCGTAGCCTCTTTCGGGTTCCTCCCTGCCCGAAGGCAGAGAGTTCAACTGAACTGTCGGATCAGAAGTGAACGACAGACTCCCTGCCTACTCCTGAGGCGCAGTATTTATTAAGTATGGAATAGTCCATTATTATTATTATGGGTAAGATCACATAACAATTAGTTAGAAAGAAATGATTGCTAAAGTGTTATGTAATATCCGTTCTCCTATATATGGAAAAACAAGTGAAATTACCTGCGCTTATGGAGCGACCGTCGGACGTGGAAATTGAGTGGTCGACAGATATTCGAGCTTATCAAAGCGTGGCTGCTCTAAGGCACTGATTTTGTAGTCTTTTGTTACCGGAAATGGTGAGATGCGCATGTCCGCTTTTTGTTACTTAACGTTTGCCTTCTCTTCCTTTTCGCCATCTTTATTTTTTGAGAAGGACATTACACCTTGAGAGTCGTTTTGCCCTTTCTCTTCTCTATTATTTGATCCCTGTTTAAAATTCGGTCGCTTGACTAGCCGTGTTTGGCAACACTTACTGCCGGACTGACTTTCATTAGCCTTGACCCGAAGATATTTTCTACATATATAGCAGTGAATGCTGAAGAATCTCATCACAGATGAAGAAAAAATCATTAAGAAGCAGAAATATAGCCCTACAGAAGGATATTGAGAATGCCATTTACCGAACAATAAGTAAGAAATTTTAGAGAAAAGGGTAACAAATAAAGACACTTATACTTAACATCAATTGAAATTTCTAAAGCGCTATTTCTATGCCTAATGAGGAAAGAGGGCTTTGATAATTCGACACTCACTGGATAGATTGAAGGCAAGAGGTATGGAGCAAAACTATATATATCCCCTGCCTAACGAGCTTGTGTAAATCTTTGGCAGAAGAGGGTTTAGGAAATATATATATAAAATCTTTACTATAGGCTAAAAATAATTGGAAGTTGTGAAGAGCCATGTTCGCTCACATCCTAAAGAGACACAGTATACAGATGAAAACCGAGCTTGTGTTAATTGTTTATAGAGAGATAGCATAAAGTCAAATTTTACTAAGAGGTACAAAAGACAAGTACTTGTAGAGAGACATGATCACCCACGCCCTTTAGGGGCACGGTACAAGAAGAAGAAGAAGAAGAAGAAGAAGAGGAAGAAGAAGAAGAAGCCAGTACATGTTGGAACTTTGAGAAGAGAAAAGTATTGTGATGTAGACATTGTGAAAAATATCAGAAATACATATTTCTCTGGAGTACAAAAGCTTGTATTAATAAGTATCACGCACCCGTATTTATAAAATAACTTTCAATAACATTTTAAGACAAACCATCATTTATTTCAGGTCTCAGGAAAAAAAATTGGTAAAACATTTTATCTTGTATCTCGTGTATCAAACGAGTTCCTTTTTTGAGAAACCAAATTACAATAGACTAACCTCTTTTTCTCCATCTCTTTATCCCATCTTCTAGTTAAATAAGTTCAAAAAGTCAAAGAGAATGATAAAAGTATCGTTAGTAACGCTATACTCGTTGCGTAAATGCGTCTAGCCATAAACAACCGAACGGAAAACAGCTAAACATCTTATAAACGTAAACAATAGAAAAGATGCATATTCGCCATGTTTGTATTTTATAATACGATACTCTGTGACTATTACATGCATTAGTATTGGATACAGTTAAATAAAACATTAGTTTTATCAAAATCATGCTTATTTTAAATATAGCTGTACTTTTTGACTGCAGTAAATTGATATAGAGTTTGGTCGACGGCGTAGACAGGGCCAGCTGTACATACGCTAATTTTAAGTCACATGTATGATGTGACCCCCTTAAAATTCGCTTCAAAATTAGGTCTTCAAATATCGCATAATACGCGTGTATACACGGTATCTATCTATCTATCTATCTATTGCGGTCTGTTCATTATCTATCTACCATATATGCCCGTGTATCATGCGAGATAATTTTGAAGCTAATTTGACTACAGCAAATGGATTTATAGTTTGGTCAACGGCGTAAGGGCCATCACTAAATATGCTAATTTTATATCTCGTGTATGGTGCGACCCCCTTAAAATTAGGTTCAAAATTAGGTCTTTAATGGTCGTATGATACTTTACTTGTAATTAATACAATTAAAATGTTTGTTACTAAGCTGATTGATGTTACCTTCAGCATCCTGACTCCAGAGGTTCGTAAATGGATCCGTCCGTCGATTCCTCAGGAGATATCAGATGTGTGTGTGTCTCTGTATGTGTGTAAAATTCTGTATATCTTTAAAAGGACAATATGGAAAAAGAGACAACATATCTTAGCGTAATTATTATTCTTTCCATTATCCCCCAGTTTTTGTGTTTTTTTGTTTTTTTTTATAATCTAAATCCAAGAAAATCCTGACTGAAAGCGTGAACAGATACCAGGGCTAGAGATCGGACAGTTACAACACTTTGATCCAATCTAGAATGGCGTAAGAGTCGTATATACTAACAAGAAGACGTGCCGGGAGTCGGGCAGATACTACACTCTGATTCTAGATGGAGAAACTATCGATTTATTGAGAATCGATTTTAAACACGTGGCAGAGGTCAACACGACACTTTCAATATTCAAAGATCGATTTTCATAGAAAAGCTTCAACAAAGTGTAGAGCTCACCAAATTAGAATCATCGTATTCCTTCTAAAATGTATCAAATTAAGACTGCAAAGCGCTCTAGATTTCCATATCGACAAGTCACAGGGATTTACTTATTGCTAGAAAGACTCAAGTATCGTAAAATATAAATAATATATATATATATTTTCAGATATTTTACATATGCTGATACATTCGCCTTAATTTTATCTAGTAAAAGATTTCTGAAATCATTTTTCTCAATGTAAAAAATTGTCTAAATCGTATAAAAGTAAAATTATCCAATTGTTAGATTAAGTTTGAACAGTTATATCTTAGAAATGATTAAAGATATCTTACTGGAATTCTCTAAGGTTTTAATAACACTATTCAATTCTACTTTGAACAATAAGAATCTATAATTACTCTCCAAGCTTAACAGAAGAATCGTAATAAAACGAAAATGACATGTTCATCATTAATTAATCATAGCTAAGGATCGGAAGCTCATGAAGAACTGGAATAAAGTTCAATATATATATATATATATATATATATATATATATATATATATATATATATATATATATATATTATTCCGGGATCATTTTCCAACTGATTCAAGACGACCTTCGACCTCTCTAACCTTCTGACTTTTTGTCCTGGAGTAACAAGTTACCTCACAGGTTTCACGTACAATTTCATTTTCAAGTCTTTTTTCACTGATCCTTGGACTGTCATAGCTGAAACTCCTCTCTTTCACGTGCCAAACGTTTTATGGACTGAGTTGGATCTTTTCTTTTTTTTAAACTTATTAACCGTTCTATTGATGGTTCTTCAATGGACTTTCAAGATAGAAGCCAGTGTATGAATGTTGGTACCATTACTGAAGACCTGAATGATCGTTTTCCTCTCACCATTGCTCAGTTGGGAAGACAGCGGGTCTGACACAAAACGATTTTAACCTGTTCACTTTTCGGCTGAATAACCCAATATTTTCAAATGTTGTCAAGATGTCTAAACGTGTTATCTGAAAACCCGGAAAAAAGAAACTCAATTAGTTTAGTGCTTTTGTAGATATTAAACTTTTTATGAGATGGACAATTTTGCTATTACACTATATGGACAATTTTGCTGTTACACCCGGTAGATGTAGTAATATGTAAAGGACTGTCGAATTGGGATACTAAGGCAAAGGCTAGATAAATACACGAGCACTAAGGGTCGGCCAGCTCTCGGTATACGCGATAAACAACTGTTGCTGGACTGAGAAAATGCGAAAAAAAGCATATTTTCTATCAATAGATTTATTTAGAATCAAATTTATTTGTTATATTTTAGTAAATAAAGATTTATGTATTAGGCTGAGTCAAAAGTAATTTTTTGTGAACCAATTTTAATGAAATTATCAGGCTAATTCATCGTTCTTTAAATATTTAACCAACTTAATGAAAACTGGGGTACATACGACAACGCTAAACACAAAAGACTGTGGATTCACATAGATAAAGCCCCAAACACGATCACTCTCAAAAGCTGAGCTCTCCACAACCTCCTGTCCTGTCGAAACTCCTGTTTTTCTGTCATCTCTCTTATGCCCTGTTCCGCCATCCATTTACACAAGCACGCTGTTATGAGTTTTTTCCTCTGCCCTACTTGACTTCAATCTGTCCTGTGAGTGTCAGATTCTCCAAGCCCTATTTCCTCATTATGTTCACCAAAAACCTCAACGGTCTCTTCCTGATGTTAAGCAGTAGTTTACTTTTTGTTTGCATTTGCTCCCAAGTTTCGTCGTTGCTCACAGGTTCGTTTCACAGTATCCTCAGCATCCTTCTGTAGAACCACATTTCTGTTGCTTCAAGTCTCCGCTTCATACCGAAATGCTAGTACTACTTAAAGTGTTCCCTATTAGAGACATGCCAGTACATTGTCCGCTTCCTCTTCTCAGCGTCGTCTCTCATTCGTGGAAAGCGATTTGCTTCGTTGCAGTCGACCGATGTTTTTATTGGAGATGCATGTGTACCCAGCACGCGGCGCTGATGACGACGACGGTATTGAAGTCATCCTTCCCTCTTAAATTCGCTAGAAACCGCAATGGTCCCTTTCTGATGTTAAGTGTTGGTTTCCTTTTCGTTTCCATATTCTCTAAAACTTCATCGTTGCTCACATGTTAGGTTCAGGCTATCCTCAGCATCCTTCTGTAGAACCACATTTCTGTTGCTTCAAGTCTCTTCTTTGTCTTTGAGACGATCGTCCAGCTCACATTACCATACAGAAAGACATATATCACGTAGCAATTTAATTCTTTTTTCCTTGTTTCTAGAGAGATTTTCCTATTTCTTATTACTCTGCTTAGCTTTTAGAATGTTTCATTAGATATCCCAATATGCTTTTCGATTTAAGTTTCGTTCTTTCCGGCCTCTGTAAAACCACTTGCCAGATATTTAAATCTGCGCACTTGTTTGATACGTCCTCTGAGTATCAGATTTTCTAAGCCCTCTTTCCTTACTATGTGCCCCAGAAATTTCAACTGTCTCTTCCTGGTGTTAATTATAAGTTTTCTTTTCGAATCCATATTCACTAAAACTTCGATGTTGTTCATATGTTCGGTGCACAGTATCGTCAGCATCCTTCTGTAGAACAATATGTCTGTTGCTTCAAGTCTTTCCTCCATTTGTGAAGCGCTTGTACAGTATTCATTGCACAAAGTCAAAAAGGTATAGACAAATTTGTTCTTACATTACACATCGTAACCTTATAGCAATTCATTTTTGTTGCCATTTTCTCTAAAACTTCATTGTTACTCAGATGATAGGTTCAGGCTATCCTCAGCATCCTTCTGTAGAACCACATTTCTATTGCTTCAATTATCTTCTTTATCTTTATCAGCGCACATTACCATACAGAAAGACAGATATCACGCAGCAATTTAATTCTTTTTTCCTTGTTTCTAGCGAAATTTTCCTATTTCTTATTACTCTGCTTAGCTTTTAAAATGTTTCATTAGATATCCCAATACGCCTTTTGATTTAAGTGTTGCTCTTTCCGTACCCTGTAAAAGCACTTTAAATCTGCGCACTTGTTTGATATGTCCTGTGAGTATCAGATTTTCTAAGCCCTCTTTTCACATTACGTTCCCAATAAATTTTAACTCTCTCTTCTTGATGCTAAGTATGAATTTCCTTTTTATTTACATTTTCTCTAAAATCTCGTTGTTGTTCACGTGTTCGGACCATGATATCCTCAGCATCCTTCTGTAGAACCGCATTTCTGTTGTTTCAAGTCTCTTCTTCATCACCGAGGAGATTGTCTAGCATTCGCTGCCATACAGGAGGATAGATATCACGTAACAGTTCAGTACTATTTTCTTTGTTTCTAAAGAATTTTTTCATGTCTCTTAATACTTTGCTTATCATTTGGAATGCATCTTTGTCCATCCCAATACGTCTTCGGACCTCAGTGTCGCACTTTCCATCTTCTGTTAAAGCACTTCTGAGATATTTAAATCTCCGAACTTGTTTCATATGTCCTGTGAGTATTAGATTTTCTAAGCCTTTCTTCCTCGTTACGCTCCCCAGAGATTTCAAATATCTCTTCCTGATGTTAAGTATGAGTTTCTTTTTCATTTGGATTTTCCCTAAAACTTTGACGTTGCACGGCATCCTCAGCAGCCTACTGTAGAACCACATTTGTTTTGCTTCAGTTCTACACTGCATACCATCATATCACCTGCGTCCCCTTGAAACTGTCGTCTCTCGTTCGTGGAGGGTGATTCATTTATGTGTAGTCGGCCGATGTTTTCGTTGGAGATGCGTGCGTCTCCAGCACGCGTCGCTGGTGAAGGAGACGGGATTAAAACCGTCTTTCCTCCTTATATTCAATGGCGTCTAGAAACTTCAATGGTGTCTTCCTGATGTTAAGTATTACTTACCTTCTTGTTGCCATTTTCTCCCAATCTAAGAAATGTTTCTATTTCTTAGTGCGTTGCCTAGCTCTTGGAAAGCTTCCAATACACCTTTAGATTTCAAAGTTCTTAAAATGTAAGGAAAAAGTAAATGCACATTTATATATCTAGCAGCGGCAACCTGTCCATAAAAATAGGTTCACCTAGACAATATAAGAAAGTGTACAGCGGAATAACAGAGTACACACTTTGGAATTCGATTAATTTGTTTGAACCCCATCTGCCATACCCACCCACCCACCACTTTCTCACCGGTTAATAAACTTCTTCAATCGCTGCAAAATGTCTTGATGTAGCTATTTTTTTCTCGAATGAAAACCAGATTCAAGTGATCGCCAAAAATATTTTCACATCAAAACCTACAAAATTTGACTCCAAATGTTACGAAGTGCCGCCTGATAAATGAGAACAAGTTTATTGCAAATAACGCTGAATATAAAAGTGAATTGAATGAAATAGTACTGTACAATTTGAAGAATAGTTTTTAAACAAAAACAAAAATTATTTTAGACTCAAACTATTCATGTCAAGATTTAGATTCCATGCAGTAAAAAAAATTATTCTTTTCTTAAAAAAACATGATGTTGTATCTCTTTTTATGTTTATCTATCTATCTATCTATCTATCTATCTATCTATCTATCTATCTATCTATCTATCTATCTATCTAAAGCTTTTCCTTACGTCTCTGTTCCTAATCTATCTATGTCTGTTAATAATCTATCTATCTATCTATCTATCTATCTATCTATCTATCTATCTATCATGGTCTGTTGATATCTATGTATCTATCTATCTATGTTAATAATCTATCAATCAATGTATGTTAATAATCTATCTATCTATCTATGTTAATAATCTATCAATCAATGTATGTTAATAATCTATCTATGTTCTATGTTAATAATCTATCAATCAATGTATGTTAATAATCTCTCTCTCTCTCTCTCTATATATATATATATATATATATATATATATATATATATATATATATATATATATATAATCCATCTATCTATGTCGGTTGAGCACTGTTTACCTTTATTTAATATTCTAACATTAATCACCAACGGAGACACATTTGTATGTATCGAAACCCGACTGCAATTGTGTAGCGATATTTACATATTTTTTAATATATATATATATATATATATATATATATATATATATATATATATATATATATATATTTGGCCAGTAAACTTTCTTTTACAAATGTTTCATTAAATATTACAGACACGGAAAATTCATTTTTTGTTTAGATTTTCTAGCATTTTCCCGTTTGGTGTGAGTAAATATATTGCAGTAATTGTCCGTATTGTCCATAATGCCAAGGGCTTTCGGCCACTTTAGCCATCTACAATGAGTGGCCGAAAGCGCTTCATGAATCAATCTAATTAACGCTTGAAAGTAACCTTTATAAAATGAAGCATCAGCGGCTGTTAGCTGTTAGATTTACAGTGAAAATCAAGATAGAGTTACATTTATCGCAATTTAGTCATTCCGATAAGAAAAATATAAAGAAAGAAATGTTGTCATTGTAACTTTTATCAAGGCAAAAATGGGATCAAATAGGATTAAATTCCAATCCAGTCGTTTGCGATTAGTTTCTCCCAAATCCAGTTGGGATCGGTTTGCACCCATCTCTTACCTATGGATAACAAAGTGAATTTTTAGCCTCGAGTAACAGTCAGTCTAGTCCTGGGTATGACTATAAACTATATTCAGGAGCAATGCCTCTTATCGAAGCGTGTAATCAACACTTAATTGCTGTTGTTCTCAGGTCCACACTGACTTGGTGTGGTAGCACCTGTCAGGGTCCTGCATATCGGAAATAAAGAACCCCCTCCCCGCCAAAAATAGGAAAATAGATGCAATATATTTTTATATAGTTACCAACATTACATTTTAGAGTACAATTTATCTGTATTTGCATCCATAAAATTGTGTTCCAAATATTTAGATTTCAGTATTAAATAAACCATAGAGGTTATTTCCGGCGTGGCAACACCTGTTAGGGTCCCAGATATGGGCAAATAGTGAACATCCAAACAAAAGCAAAGCATTATGAAAGTATAAAAATACATATTTATATTTAAAAAATTCCAACAATAGATATTTATAGCAAAATGACCAACAATACATTTTATCTGCAGTTGACGGCATACAATGGCGTTCAAAATATATTTAGTTGAAGCCATAAAATTATGTTCCAAATATTTAGATTTCGGCATTAAATAACCCATACAGATGTTGATATACCTTAAACAAAATTGTTGACAATATATATTTAAATCCTATGTTAATATGCCGCTAAACAAAATCAACCAACCAACAGTACATATTTAAATTAAAATGGCCAACAATACATTTTATCTGTACTTGAAGGCATACAATTGCGTTCAAAATAGTTGAAGCTATAAAATTGTGTTCAAAATATTTAGATTTCGGCAATAAATAACCCATAGAGGTGTTGATATGCCTCTAAACAAAATCAACCAACCAACAATACATATTAAAATCAAAATAAGCAACAATAAATTTTATTTGTAATTGAAGACATAGAATTGGTCTCAAAATATATTTAGTTGGATCCATAGCATTGTGTTTAAAATATTTAGATTTCGATATTAAATAACCCATAGAGATGTTGATATGCCGCTAAACAAAATCAGCCAACCAACAATGCATATTTAAATCAAAATGACCAACAATAAATTTTATCTGTAGTTGAAGGCATACAATTGTTTTCAAAATATATTTAGTTGAAGCCATAAAGTTGTGTTCCAAATATTTAGATTTCGGCATTAAATAACCCCTAGAGGTGTTGATATGCCGCTAAACAAGATCAAACAAACAACCAATATGAAAGAATAATATTTTATATTAAAAAGGAACAAGAATACATTTTATATGTACTGATTTGAAGCCATAAAGTTTGTTCCAGATATTTAGATTTCAGCAGTAAATAACCCCTAGGGGTGTTGACATGCCACCAAACAAAATCAACTAACAATCCATATTTAAATCAAAATGGCCAACAATATATTTTATCTGTAGTTGAAGGCGTACAATTGTCTTCAAAATATATTTAGTTGAAGCCATAAAATTGTGGTCAAAATATTTAGATTTCGGCATTAAATGACCCACAGAGGTGTTGATATGTTGCGAAACAAAATCGAACAATATCGACAGTCAATAAAGCGCGATAAAAATTCTAAAACCTGCAACGGGAAAACCACTTCACTATCTTACCCAAGAAATCATGACAACTAAAAAATAATAAAATATGAGAAAATGTGGAGAGCTGTGATCTACTTTCGTTACGAATATGGGTTTATATTAATAAAGAGAACAACACATATGTAAAGAAACATCTGTTTGTTTTAGGCCATCGGATCAAGTACCCCCAGAAATGCAAGATTTTTTTTTTTAATTTTGTGGGGGTGATGTGATTTATTTCTCTATCAAGTGCGAAATTAAGAGAGGCTTTTGAATTCCATGTTGCCAAACATTATCCCAAGTTCGACACCGTTTCAAGCTGATGATAATAAATGTCGAAATGGACACCTCGCCCCGCCCCAACGTATCTAGAGAGAATCGTGTTGGGGGTAGGAAGGTAAACGACAGCCGGGAACAGGGGTGACAGGATTTCAGTACAATGTATGTTGCCAACAGTTTAAGGCAGGGAAGCAAATTCAGGAAGAAAAAAGCAGAAACGAACTATATTTAGCTTTTTCGTTTTTTTGTTAAACTATCGCGGTACGTTGATGTCCGTCTAAGTTTATTCTTATCAATCTATTTATCTACATGTATAAGTATTTATCTACATTTATAAGTATTTATGTATAAGTATCTATCTATCTATCTATCTATCTATCTATCTATCTATCTATCTATCTATCTTTCCCAGTGTGTTTCTTTCTATCTATCTATCTATCTATCCATATATCTAAGTTCTTGTCTATGTTCATATCTATCTATCTATCTATCTATCTATCTATCTATCTATCTATCTATCTATCTATCTATCTATCTATCTATCTTTCCCAGTGTTTCTTTCTATCTATCTATCTATCTATCTATCTATCTATCACAGTTCATATATATCCATATATCTAAGTTCTTGTCTATGTTCATATCTATCTATCTATCTATCTATCTATCTATCTATCTATCTATCTATCTATTATCTTGTATTCTAATTTTTTCCAATTTTTTTCTGAATTGCCTACAAAAGAAAAGAGCCGTTTGGAATATGAAACAAAAGTAACGTATTTTACCAAAAAATGATAAATAAACGCGTATTTCATTTTGTGTACAAAATGCTAAAAATAAAGATTCTTAATATGAATTTATTGCCAGTATATCTTTTGCTTTTTGTTTTGGGCAATTTTTTATTTATGTATTTACTATCGGTTTTTTGTAGCTTTCCAATTTCCAATTCACATCAAAGCTTACAATTACGAGCCATTATTCACTACACCACAGAACAATCCAGCTTTGGATACCTGCTATGCACAAGCGGTCACCCATTTAGATATTGGCCAGTGTCGGCGTTGCTTAAGTTTGAGGATCTTATGAGAAAATGTGTTTCAAATTGATATGGGCGTAGGACATTATATATAAGCATACAAACATACACGAACATACATGCAAACATTCATATATAGACATGAAATCATATATATATATATATATATATATATACTTGCACACACACACACAAATATATATATATATATATATATATATATAGGGAGAGAGAGAGAGAAACATGCACATATATATATATATGCACACACATATATATATACATGCAAACACACGCGCTAACATATATGCCTTCGCATACACACATATATATTTACACATAAATAATATATATCATCTTCAGTGTACTTAAACAGAGCTATAAAGTATATATTAATAATTACATATATACCTACGTTTACAGTACGACACAGATTTTCATGATCTCCCCATTTTGTATGTGTAATTATTAATAAACACACACACACACATATATATATATATACATATATATATATATATATATATATATATATATATATATATATATATATATATATATATATATATATATATATAGTGGCCGGACTTCATACTAAGAATTATTTGCTTTCAAAATAGTCAAAAATTATTTGAGTGTTTTCAAGCCGACCCAGCATGGTATTACTACCGTATCTATGAAACACAGTTTGGAAAGGAAACAATATATATATATATATATATATATATATATATATATATATATATATATATATATATATATATATATTATATATATTTAGTTTATGCAAAATTAGGTAATCCGTATGGGTAGACCCAAGGAGGATGATATCCAGAGAGCTCAATGTAAATTCAGAGTTCATTTCATTTTTCATTTGAACTTTTGGAAGTAAAGTCTGATGATCCAGAGCCCTGTAAAAGGCTTGTGGTGAAATAACTTATTACATAGAACCGTAAAGTGATCTGTTTTTATTCAAACAAATATATATATATATATATATATATATATATATATATATATATATATATATGTGTCCAATATTTGGATTCACGCTTAGTATTCTGGTTCTTGATCTAAGCTTTCGGCTCACATGAGCTATTTTCAGAATAGTTATACGGACATTTAAACAAAGATATCCACTGTTAAAGATGATATTTTCTTATGTTGATATATATGCGATGATAACGGTCGTGGAATAGCAGACTCAGGTCGTAAGTTCAATATAAACAGTGTGGACACAAAAATCAACATATATATATATATATATATATATATATATATATATATATATATATATATATATATATATATATATATATATATAGGTCAGGTAAAAAATAATCCCGCGGTAAAATTTTTAATATAGAGTCTAAAAGTAAATTACAGTTAATGAGATCCAAACAACTTACCTCATACAGTTGATCCTTTCTTCCATGGGAAAAATACTTTTTTCACCGGACTTATCAATGCAAATATATTTACTAAAACCATTAGTAACAGTATTTGCATCGATAATTCCAGTGAAAAATACTTTCCCATGGACGAAATGATCATCTGTATTAGGTAAATTATGAATATCATTAATTATAATTCATATATATATATATATATATATATATATATATATATATATGCAAATATATAGAAAATAGGAAAGAACTCGTTAGGTAAAAAATCCAAAGTTCTTTAGTATTTTTGTTATTATTTTTAAAAAATAGTGCTCGATACAAAAGTAGAGCATAAATATAATTATTTATTTAAAAATAAGATTCCAACACGCTACATAAAAGTTCTCATGTTTCAAAACAAGAGCCCTAAACTTCAATATAATTA